>RJWT010006568.1:0-28927 GCA_004365215.1 Cuniculus paca | reverse complement strand
GCCCTTCTCAGCCCATGGGAAAGAATAGAGGAATGTTCAGGAGAAGCAATCTGTTAATTATTCAACATTTTCTCTAAAGGCTATATATATATATATATATATATATATATATATATGTATACAAATCATGTCCCTTCCCATCTGCTTCATTTTTTTACAGTGGTTGACCCAAATTTCTTTTACTTTCTATTAAGCAACACTTTAAAAAAAGTCACCTTTTTCTGCTCAGCCTCAGAATCTCTGCCCTCTCACCTCTCCCTTCTGTCCTGTATTCTGTGCTAAGGATTGAACCCAGGGTACTCTACCACTGAGCTATATCTGCTGAGTGACACATGGAAGCTGATACTATGGTACTAGGTTTTCAAAAAGAGCTTTACTGTGTGGGCATCTGGCAGAGAGCCAGAAGCTGTATGTGGAAATCTGATCAGTTGGCATTGGGGGGATTTACAGGAGTGCAGGAAGCAACTTGTTGATTGACTGAGATGGGGAAGTTTTATGGTTCTTTTGCTCAGGCATAGGCAGTCCCCATACCTCTTCACTGTTAAGTTGGGCGTAGGGGATTTTGTGTTTGTGCCATTGAAAGCCAGCTCCTCTGTGTGTCCATTCTTGGAAAGGCAGTTTCTAGCCTTTCTCAAGTGGATCCTGAAGGATTGTTTTTTCCTGAAAAAACAATTTATGCACTTTGTTATTTAAGGAATTTGTGTCTAACTGTGTCCAGGCCTTACCTAATTCCAGTTGCTTCAAAAATTGCAGTTGAATATAATTTTGATAGAGTGATCTATGGTCTGACACTTCCCATTAAATTGCAAAATGCTGTACCGTAACTAATACTTGTTTGCACCATGTTCTATTAGAAGCACTTTTTATTTCTCTTTAGGAACCTGCTGTAACTCCTTCGCTTGGGTGTTTGGTAGTAGCCATCATCCAGGGCAAATTAATTGCTGACTTGGAGCTGATATTTTATTAATGATGATGGTTAACCTCAGTCAATTCATATTTGAAAAAAGCTTATGATAATTTAGCAATTGGTATTAAATGCAACAATGGAAGAAGAGTGGCATAGAATTCAAGAATAATTAGTCATCAAACCTGACCTAATTGACATTCATGAAACACTACCTGACAAATACTTAGAAATATGCTTAAGTAGTCATGTATATAGTGTGTGGAAGATGGAGAGGTGTAACTTTATCACTACTTCCATGGCCTTGAAGATACTGGTGAGACACCGTGAAACAAAGCAATGGACATTTTCCCCAGTGCTCGCAGTGGCTTAGTGGTGCTTGAAGCCATCAGAAGAAGCCACCTGCTATCTGGTGACACTTAATGCTTTATGAATTGGTTTTAAGCACTAGTGCTTGTGCAGAGATATTTTTCTGAGTCAGCATTAATAATAAAGGAATCTTCATAAACAATTGTTAGTTGACTTGTTTACTTTAAGGCCATGCAAAAATACCTTAAGTAACTAAGAGATTACTCTCACAGTATTTCAAGAGAATCACAGTACCTTTCCTGTCTGGCTCCCAGGTATTGTGTTTTGAAACAACCATCCTCTGCATTTCCTGTTAATGTCTTTACCTTGAGGAGGAACTGGAGTGAAAGAGGTTAAAACCCAGGGACTGTGTTGACAGCTATTTGGCTTAATTGAATTAGCATCTTTAATTAGGCTTCTGTGCTTGCCTTTGATTCTTAACTGTGAGGGATTCTGGTAACATCTCCCTAGGACATTTGGCGGTGATTTATCCACTATTGATGAGTCCTGAAGATGTGGGTGGCAGTGAGGAAAATTGAAGCAAAATTGGGGCTGCAGTCAGCAACCCAGGACAGCTGTGCAGCTTGGGCTTTAGTTTATATGCAAATTGGAGACATCTTGAGGGTCACAACTGAGCAGTTTAGGTGCCTTTACATGGGCTCCCCTTAATTCCTGTGTTAATTTCCTCTGAAAAGGGTGGAAAAGTGGTCTGGCTGCTTTTCATGATGTTAGGTAAATCAGATAGATACCTTGGTCTTTTCGATTGGTATTTTAAAGTGAGAGGAAAAAATAAGGCTGTATCCTGCTGCAGAGCCCCAGTCTAACTGAGAAGAGGGGACAAGGAGGGGATTAGAAGGCAGACAGAAATGTGAATTCAGACGTGGGTTGAAAGGCTGGCAGGATGCCCCAGACAGCAGGGACACTGAAATCTGAGGTTTTTGTTAAAATGCAGCTTCCTGGGCCTGGTCCCCCCAGTCTTGTCATAACTCAACCTCTGGGGGTGGAGGTCAGGATCACATCACATTAGCGAACTCATATCAATGCCATTTGAGAGGGAAATGTGTTGTATTCCTATAATCTCCCTCAACTACCCTAGATTTGTTGTTGTTGTTGTTTTAAGAGACAGGGTCTCACCATGTAGCACAGGCTGGCCTCGAACTCATGTCGACCCTCCTGACTCCTGCTTCACCCTCTGGGCGTCACTAGACATGGCAAAACTACCCTAATTTTCAAAACCATTTAAAATATCTCTTTCTCAACATAAAGTGTCAGCGATGCGTTGATAGAAATAACCTTTCTTACGTTTTAACCTCCAAGTACATGAGCAATGTGGACTCCTGGTGTAAAGCCTGCGGTGAGGTGGACCTTCCCTCTGAGCTACAGGATCTGGAAGACGCCATTCATCACCACCAGGGCATCTACGAGCACATCACTCTTGCTTACTCGGAGGTAAGGGCTCATTAGAGGTTGCAAGTCAACAGTGTTTTTGCATTATAGCAGTAGAAGCTAGAAAAATGGAGGTTTTGACAAGCCCAGAAAATCTTACAAATGTCAAGTTAAAATGCACTTCTCTCATTCAGCATTTGAATTTCTATGCATGGGTCGTGAGCAGAGTCAGACTGGGCAATGGACAAACTTTTCATGGTCCCGTGACCTTCGCAGATTTGAGTGTTCATTCGTATTTTTATCTGCTGAAGAGACAAAGTCATCTTGTCGTCTTGTATTTAAGAAGTACTGTGTGTATTTCTGTAGTATTCAGTCTAGTCAGACTCAGTTTAATCTTTCTGAATGAAACTTTTATAAAAGAAGGGGAAACTTTAGGCTGTGGTCTGGATTGCAAAGCACATACTTTTTAAGTTTGCCATCTGAGAAATCTAAGTGTAGCATTTTGTTCTTTTAGGGTATATTACATTATTTAAGGTGTCCCTGTCTTATTTTCTGCTGTCCCCTTCTCTACCAGGCTTTGTTTTAAGAACATTATGTAGTATCTTACTTAACGCTCACAGCTGTGAGGTGTGAACTGTTACTGCCCTCTGTTATAAATGAAGAAACCGAGGCACTAAAATGATGTGATTTGGGCAGGCCAGCATCAGATAGATGCTGTGTGATTTCTGTTCTGTATGGTTTCTTCCATCCTCCCTTAGTCAGAAGCATCTGAAATACTGCGTGTAAATATTAAGTTATTGTGAGGCTTCAGTAAGAAAACGTTTGGTGGCACCTAGCAGATGGCTGGGCATAAAGGAGACACTCAGTGGATACTTACTGGCTTTAAATCAGAACCTTCCTTCATCTGAACCACAGCCATACTCGCCAGAGTTTTAGGGAAGAACTGGCCCTTTGCATTTTAGTCTAGCCATTCTTGTGCTTCTCTCACCAGCTGTCCCTGTCCATGACCTTGGGCCCAGGCTGCTTGGCACTCCATGTCTGTCGGTGAATCAAATGGACTTGAAGCACTGCTCTGTTTGCTTTAGAGTGTGGTCAGCTCTGCTTCTTCCCATGAAAGTTGATGCCTCGTTGTTTGCTTCTCTAGTTAAACTTTCGTCTCACAATCCCTATACCCAGCACTAGTTTATGTTTTTGGCAGAATTTATTTTTAAGTCAACTGTATTATGTTTCTTAAATTTTGCATGCAATGTTTCTTAACTAATTTGGTCATGTAATTTATTAGAAACTATTTACATGTTGTTATGGTTTGTGTCTAGATGTCCCCCAAAGCCACATGCACTCATGGGGGTCTGCTTTTCAGAAGTGACTGAATCGAGTTTGTGATTGATTCATGGTCCAATGATGAGATTAAAGGTATGAGTGCTACACATGCCCCAGGGCAGGTAGCCTGCATAAAATATTAGGGACAGAAAGAGGCTTGTCCCTTCCCTCTCTTGTCACTCTTGCTGTCGTCCACCACCATGAACAGTTGCCCTTCTGCCATGTGCTACCCTGCCTTGGAGCCAGCTGATTAGGGGCTGAAATGTCTACAAACTGTAAATTGAATAAACCTTTGCTTTTCTAACTTTGGGTGCCTGGTTTTTTGTCTCAGCAACAAGAGAAAAGTAACTAAGACACAAGGATAGTTTTTTTTTCCTATGGTGAAACTAACAACTGAACAGGTTGCTAATTTTTTATCACATTGATTCATGAGGATTGTGTGAATTCTGAAAATCACCCAGTTGTTTCCCCTGGTTTACCATCTTTATGCATCATCTAATTTTGACCTGTAGTATAAAAAAAGAATAACCCTGTTACTCGCTCATGTCACGAAGCCTTCACTCATCTACTTACATGAATCATTTTCTCTGGAGCTGCTCTTTGATTGAAGCCAGCCATCTGTGTCCCCTTGCCACCGCAAGATGGGCTTGAGTAGCTTTCATTCACGAGCTGACTGGCAGGAACCAGTTCTAATCTTTGCTTAGGGGACCAAGCAAGAAAATGCACGGCATGCATCAAAATCACTTTGACCTCACCAGTGTCACCTTGTGGCCAAGCTGTACAGTTCAGTCTGCCTGTTGCCCTTGGCACTTACAGCCATGTGCAGAATGTCTGATTGTTACCACTCCATTCTGTTAAAGCAAGGCACCTTGACATGGAAACTTGTATTTACTATTGTGCAGTTTTATTCAGCTTAAATTTTTACTACCAATGCAAGTAATCTGAGGGAAAGTGAAGAGCCTCCTAGGCTGAGGTCTTAAATTGAGAGTTTTAGCCTGTGTTTGTGTTTGCAGTAGACCTATTAAGGAAACAATAATTTAAAATGGATAAACTGAAAGAATTTAGTAGGACATAATGCAATTTTGCTTTTTCGTTTTTTTAAATTTTAAAATAATTTCAAGCCTGCAAAAAATGCTAGAATGGTGCAAAGAATTCTCACATTCCCTGGGCCCTTATTTCCTAATTTTTTTATGGTGGCATTTGTGGAGGGGCCATGCTTCCTTTTTTTATTAGTACACATTTGCTGTGCATAGTGTTTAATTTGCTCTCCCTGCTCTTCCTCCTCACCTCTCTCTCAACGTGACTGATGACTCTCCATCCACAGACACTATTCATATTTCTCCAACTCTGCCAAAAATATCTCTTTCTGTTTCCTGGTCTAGGAAACTGCATTTGGTGACAGGTTTCTGTGGTCCCCTTCCAAAAGAGACATTCTTTATTCTCACCTGCCTATAAGTCTTTGATAGTCTTAAAAAGTACAGGCCTTTGATTCTTAGCCTGATTCTCTACCTACCGAGTGCATTCAGTCTGCCTCATGGGTGTGCAGACCATCTTGTCTTGGTGAGTTCCTGTTCTTTCCTGGGTGTCGTGAGACACCTCCCATCCGTCATTAAGAACCTTGGCCACGCATCAGCTCAGTGTCTGCAGAGTTTCTCCAGTGTACAGTTACCATTTCAAAAACTTGCATTTCTCAGGGAGAGAGAGTGATGTAACACTGACCTCTGTTCCTCATTGGACCTCGTCCCAAAGCCTTAGCTTTCACTAAGGATTCTGCTCATACCCACCTGAATTCTAATGACAGTCACCTTTATCTGTCACTTCTTATTTATAGATGATTTTCTGTCTTGTAGTAGAAGCATTTCTTCCTCTCTCCCTCCTTCTCTCTTCCACCCCCTTCCCTCTTTCCCTTCCTTCCTCCTTATGAAATCTTTGTAGGGGTTTTTTTTTTTTAAGACAGGGTCTTGCTATGTAATTCAGGTTGGCCTTGAAATCACTATGGACCCCAGGCTGGCCTTACATTTGCAGTGATTCTCCTGCCTCAGCCTCCTGAGTGCTGAGATTATAGGCTTATGCCACCATATCTGCTTCTTATGAAATCTTATCTTCTGTGGATTATGGGGTGGTGTCTTAGTTACTTTTCTATCGTTGAGACCAAATACCTGATGCCCAAAATGAAGGAGGGAGAGGTTTATTTCGTAGTTTTGGGAGTTTCAGTCCATATTCAGCTGGCTCCAAGGCAGGATGGCGTGGCAGAGGGGCAGCCGTTCATGGCAGCTGCAAGTGTCAAGAATAAACCGCGCAAAAAAGGAAAAAGCATGTCTCCTTTCTGACCTTACATTGTATGTCAGCTCCACCCCTGGGCGGGTGCAGAACTCTCACCACCAATCCCAGCACTAGACAACAAATCTATCATAAACGTTAAATTCAGCCGCTTCCATGACTACATGAGGCTTGTGGAGGGCCATCTATATACAAACCATAACAGGTGGTGCCTAAATTGTCTAGATATGACTAGTGGGAGCCCCTGTGTCCTTTTGATGCTATCCTATGAGCACTCCTTTACTTACCTGGTATACTAAAATCCTGCAGGCTTATTTTGTGCTCTTCCTCTCACCCCCAGGATCAAGTATATCATCTACCTGTCAGTCTATCCACACACTCCGTCTACCCACCCACTCACTCATCTAGTCATTTACCCATTCACCCACCCATATACCCATCTGCCTATCCATACATCCATCCACCCACTCGCCCATCTATCCATCCATCCCTCTACCCACCCACTCAGACATCTGTCCAACCACCCGTTCATTCACTTACCCACGCATCCATTGCTCCATGTACATGCACACTTACACATGTAAAGCTGCTGTGATATCTATATCTATCTGTATTTTAAAAACATATTAGTATTGGTTCTTCCATTTCTAATTCAGTACCACAAGATGCTTTCCAGCCTTTCCCTTTTTCAGACAGCAAGAAGCCTGGCTTCTGTTGTCCTCAGTATGTTAACTTCTTTGTTCAGTTAGTCTTCCAACTATTCTGTGTAGCTTTGCTACCTGCCGGCTCCTACTCCCCACTTCCTCAGACAGCCTGGCCACTGATACCCCCTCCCTGTCTCACTTCCTCATTTTCTCCAGTGGGAGAACTGCTTTAGTTCAGTGATTTTTATTTGTTTGTTTCCTAAATCATTGTTTTTCAAACTTTGTTTAAAAATCCAGTTTCTCATATTCTTCCCTCTGAGGTGGAAACTCTGTTCTCATTGGGTTTCCCTGGGGGTCTAGTGACTCTTAACACAGTTAACCTACAGACTCCATATCAAGAAGTATTTCCTACCCTTGTTCCAAAGAGCCGTGGGTCTCACTGACATGGAGCCCTTGCTCTATGCTGTGCATCTAACTGCATGCAGGGCCATTTAGATGCAGCAGTGTTCAGAACTGGGACTGGTTCTGCGTTTTTCTTTTCCTTTCCCTATCTCCTTCCTCCCTTATCCCTTTTCCTCCTGCTCTCTGCTTTTCACATAATTGTTTTCTTTAAACCGTGTCCACAGTTTCTTGTCTTCGATGTTGTAAGTTTGCAGTGGGAAACCTTCCCAGTGTTTCTTTTCAGGGCACAAGCACCTGCTTTGCTGTTTAATTAGGCCTGTCTCGTGTTGCTCCTGTTTATTTTCTGGCAACAGGAGCATGCCTGTCTCATGAGCACTTCTTGCTGCAACTTGCTAGATTGGGACCCATGTTGTTTGCTGCAGTTGGTTGCATGAGAGGGAAGCAGTGACTACAGCTGCCTGAGGTGACCTGTGGTTTACAAACAGCGTGTGGAGCAGTCATTTTCCATATTTTAAGTAGCCACTCATCTGCGAGATTTTTAGCATGCTAAATTCATGATAGTGATTTCCTCTCAGTATGCCCCATCACCTAAATACTGTTAGAATTTCAAGTGAGCCCGTTTGGTGAGTGTCCCCCAGATGGTTGTGGCTGCTGCAGGCTTGAAGCAGGAGAAGTGAGAAGTGCCACGTGGCCTGGCCTGATTTTGCGTGACTTTGGGCTTTAGTTTTTGCTTTGCTTTCTCAGTTTATATGTGTACTGACTTAGTGTGCACTTCACCAAGGCCTTCTGACTTGCTGCCTGTGAAACTGGCCAGCTTGTCTCTCTAGGCACTGTATAAATGGTGCTGGCATGGTTCGTGTTCTTATCTAAAAGAAACCAAAATGAATCACCTCAGCAGTAACCTTATTGAAACCACCTGTAATGTACATGCAAGCTCATTCCCTTCTGTAGCATCGCTTATAAAGCACTCGTTTCAAAGCCTTAGTGAAGAGTGCAGTTGCTGTTGACATACTTAAAGCCTTAGTAAAGAGTGCTGTCACCCACTTCTGCCACAGTGTCATTGCCAGCAGTCCACATGACAGTGGTGATTCTCCCTGCCCCAGAGCCCAGTGGAGGCCTTGCAAGGGTTTGAAATATAGGAGCAGCAAAAGCCAAACCCAAGTCCAGTCTACAGAACACATGTGTCAGGTACACATAGCTGGGTTGCTGCTACGGTTTCCTGTTGTGGTTTTTCCTTTCTGATAATCCCAGTAGAGATGTCAGAGAAGGTCAAAGTTACACTGATCAGGCTGAGACAGGCGGATCATTGCAAGTTTGAGACCAGCCTGGGCTACAAAGTGAGCTCAAGGCCAGCCTGAACCACATAGTGAGACCCTGTCTCAAAAAGACAAGGGCTGGGGATTTAGCTCAGTGTCTTAAGCACCTACCTAGCAAGCACGAGGTCATGAGTTCAATCCCCGGTGCCACAAAAAAAGAAAAAAAACTCCAAAGTTACACTGATCTGGTTTTGAATGAGAAACTGAATAGCTGAAAGAAATCAGCTTTGGAGGCCCATCCTGTAAGAAGTTTGCCCAGAAAAAGATCCATCCTCCCCTCTGCTGGATGACGCCCTTGAGGCACGGGAAGGTGTTCTCATCAGTGCAGGGCCTTCAGAAGGGACTAGGCCTGGGCTGGATTGCTGTTACTGTACCCATCCTAGGACAGGTTTAAATCTCTTCCTTAAAGATGAAAGTTCTCCTGTTGGCTGAGGAGTGTCAGAACCTTGGTTTGAGAATGGTCCCGAGAGTTGGGAGAGGAGAGTGTACTCACATGTCCCAGCTTTCCAGGGTGGGGTGGGGCCTGTGCTGGTCTGGCTCTTGTGCACCACGCCTGTGAGATCATCAAAGCAGGCACTGGGACTTTAGTCAGAGCAGATAGTGCATTCATTTCGCAAAAGCTGTGAAGAACCTCCTTTCTTTATGATGCGTGGTGTAGTTTTTTGTTTATTTTGCCTGTTGTTGTTATGACTCAAGATTGTCATTTCTTAGCACTTAGATCTGAAACACTACATTTGGGCCTAATTGACAATCTCTGAGTTGTTTATTTGGTCTTTGAATGGTTTTTGCTTTTCCAGCCTTAGGCGGTGACATCTAGGTACTATTCTCTTAGACCAGAGCAGCATTGTACTCTGGATAAGGGAAGAATCTTCCACCAGAGACTCTTGGTTCAGAGTCTGATTTAATGGGAAGTGTAGAGATACAAATACCAGAAGTAGGAGTAGTCAAGCCCCTGTGAAGTTTTGTGGAACTTCTCTTTAGGTCAGCATGCAGAAAGAGACCCAAGTTACAAATTGTATGTACAGTTTTGATTAAAAGTAAATATTTAAGAGCCAGACCATTGTTCTAAATTTTTAGCAGTTTAATTTCTTCTTAAATATTAGGAAGAAACATACCTTTGATAGGGTAAAAAATTTAAATTTTCTCAAATTTCTTTGTTTTGCTTTAGTGCTTCCATTTTTCTTAACTCTTTAGATACTATAGCATATAAGTTCACAGATTTATAAAATGTTAATCTTTATAAAATTAATTTTGATTACTCATCAAGTTCTATATTTTAAGAAAAAAAGAAAAGAGCAGACTGAAAAACAAGATGTTAAATTATGGAAAAGTCCTTCTATTTAAAAATGAAGGTTGTTTTCCCTGGCAGGGCAGCCCTGGAGTGCCAGGAAACTAGACAGAGTTTTTGTGGGGTTTTTTTCTGCTTTTTTGGTGGTGCTAGGTATTAAGCCCAGAGCCATTGCATAGAGCTATAACCCTAGTTTATTTTGAGACAGGGTCTTAACTAGTCCCTGAGTTGCCCATACTGGGTTCAAACCTGTAATCCTCCTACCTCAGCCTCTGAGTGCTGGCTGAAACAAAATATTAAGCAGAATGGGTAACTGAAGCCCATCATGGTGGTACAGACCTATAATCCCAGCACTCAGGAGGCTGAGGCAGGAGTGTCACTGGGAGTTTTGAGACCAGCCTGGGCTACCTAGTGATTTCAAGGCCAGCCTGGCCTACACAGCAAGACCAAACCCTGTCTCAAAAAACAAACAAACACAAAAATATAACAAATCAAAAAGTGGAAGGCATAATTGAAGTAAATTTATTTACCTGGTTTGACAATTAAAGATATTTAGAGCTATATCATGTACCATAAACATTTATTAATTGTTTTAGCACTTAAAATATGCCGTATATGATTTAATTTGGCTGCTCTACACTTAACAATATCTTCCATTAATTTTCTTCTGGTTATTCTGTACTATGTAAAATCTTTATTTTTGTGCAAATAAGTATGACTTTCCTGCATAGCCACAGTAGTAACAAGACTGAAGAAAGAGGTTAAGAAATCCCAGGGGCCGCCTCCACCTCTGGTTTTGGATTGTGGAGGCTCACAGGCAGCCGTGCCATTCCCCATCCCTTTGTGCCCCCATCATTGTAAGCTGGGCTTGTGTTTGTTCCCTTTCATCTAAAAAGCCAAGGCAGGTTTTAGATCTGCAAGTGTCTGGACAGGGAGGTGATGGTGGAAAGGGTTCCGCACGGTCCCCTGCCTCACACGGCAGGGGACCGCACGTACCCAGGGTCCTTGTCGTCTCATCAGGTCGGATTTCTTCAGCTGCTTTTGGCATAATGGCTCATAAATCTTGAGAATCACAAATGTGAAAAACACATAATGGCTTTCTTTCTGTATTCTACCTTCCCCTTTCCTTATTTCTTTGCCTAGTCCAAATGCTTTGGTTTGATTGTAGTTTGATAATTAATAGCCATAACACTAAAATTTTTTTTAAAACAGCATTTTAATCAAAATTACTTTGTAAAGTTAATGCACCGAACAAAACAGCATTGTTTATTTGTTTTTGTGGTACTGGGGATTGAACCTAGGGTCTTCCCACTAAACTACGTAGCTACCTTCCCAGCCCTCTAACTTTTTTGAGACTGGGTGTCACTGAGTTGTTCAGACTGGGCTTGAACATGGTGATCCTCCTTCAGCCTCTCAGAGTGCTGGCATTGTAGGCAGGTGCCACCAAACATACTTGTGTATGTGTGCACGTGAGTGCCTGTTTGTGTGGTAAGACTGCATTTGAGTGTCAGAAAGTCTCAGCACATGTTCTTTGTGTAATGCTAGGTCGTTGATTTTTTTTTTTTAAACTGAGATTTTTGAGAGTCAGCATTAAAATATTGCTCCATTGTGATAATCTGTTGTATTCCCATCATACAATCCCTACAGAAAATTCTTACTTTTCAGTTTTAATCCACAGACCTACCAGCAATCAACTTAGGTGGTTTTGGTTTTGGTTTTTGGTGTTTGGTTTTTGAGACACGGTCTTGCTGTGTAATTCAGATAACCCAGGCTGGTCTCAAACTCATGGCAGTCCTCTTGCCTCAGCCTCTCGAGTACTAGGGTTATAGGTGTGTGCCTCCACACCTGGCTTGCAATTTAGATTTGCTGATTGGTGTTATTAAAGTCAACTAGAATATGTCTTCAGTGAGAATAGTACATTACCATATTGTATGATAATGAAAGTTCCTGCGTTTGGTTTTCTGACATTACTGGGGAATGGAAGGAGTCTTTCAGGTTTTATTCTGTATAAAATGTAAGACTTGGAGTAAGATTGTGGTTGGTGTGCGTGTGCGTGCGTGTTTATATGTACAGGTACATACACTGAGGGTGGCATCTGAAGCTCAGCCTGGGCAGAGCCATGAATCTGGCATAATTGCTCATTTACTTTGTGGGCAGGTGAGCCAAGATGGGAAGTCGCTCCTTGACAAGCTCCAACGACCCTTGACTCCGGGCAGCTCTGATTCCCTTACGGCCTCTGCCAACTACTCTAAGGCTGTGCACCACGTCCTGGATGTCATCCACGAAGTGCTGCACCACCAGCGGCAGCTGGAGAATATCTGGCAGCACCGCAAGGTCCGACTCCATCAGAGGCTGCAGCTGTGTGTTTTCCAGCAGGATGTTCAGCAGGTCAGTTTCCCATCACACTCTTCACGGGAGTGGCTTGTCCTGAGCTGAGTTCGGGAAGTGCACTGGCATCTGGGGATTGCCAGCATTATGTGCTGTGGAGGAGTGGACTGTGAGGACAGGGGCTTCTTCGCTGACCGGGGGCTCCTTCGCTGTGAATGCACACACAGGCTGCTGTCAGCCCCCGCTCCTGTGACCAAACACATGAGCTAATGCAGGAAACCTGTGAGCTTTGCTGCCCAAACAGACCATTCCCAGCTACATTTAATTGTGAGCTTAATACTGGTGGTACTTAGGCTGGTGTGTTACAACTTAGATTGGTCTGCTTTTTGATTCCTTAAGCAGTGAGCTAGTAATGCTCTTGTCCCTACTTGTTAGATAATGCACAGTAGGTGCTTAATAATTAGCTGTCTCCCTAATGAAAAGTGGACTTTTATGACTTCATTTCTAAGCAGTCAACACCTCTTTTGTTGCTGTTACAAAAATAAGTCAAGTCCCCATCCTACTTATGTCCTTACTGCAAAAAAGAGGTTTGTTGAGGGCTAAAGCTGTAGCAGTACATGAAATATGATAGTGCTTTGGTGGTAAATAAAGATACTGTTCAGGTCCTTGCCTAGAATACAGTGGAAAGCAAGAAGTGAACAGGGTACCAGCTCTGGGGGTGAGGAATTCTAGAATATACTGGGATGCCTGTGGCATCCAGAAAGTAGACCTGAGGCCTGGTGGTATGTCTGGGGTCAAACCACTCTTCTTCCAGAACACTAGTGAGGCCCCTGTGCATTGTTGAGGCCTGCAGGCTCTCAGCTGTCATCTCCCCAGGGACTGTCTAAAGGTGAGTGGGTTTCTGTTGAATGGACATGATGTTGGAGAATTGTACTCTGTTCTGATGAACACAAGGTTCTTCCTGTCACTGACCATCATACTTCACTTAATGTAGATGTGGTAAATTCAAAATATTTTTAATGGTGCTATGATTTATAATTTTTACATGCTATGCTCTGTTTTAATTTTTTGAGTTCTCTGAATGTTACATATACGGAGTACCTCAGGAACAATCATTTTGATGTAGTTTGTATTTCTTAGCAGTGATGACCTAGCTCAAGGAACTAATTCCCAGGGAAAAGATAGGGGAAGGTTGGTTTCTAAGAGGGGTTACTCAGAGAATGGAAATGATGTGGTTGAAATAACACATTTTTGTTTTTCTGAATTGTTCAAAAGCTCTCACAAGCCAAGAAATGTTAATAGTTCAAGTGTAATTATTAAAGGATTTTCCCACAAACTCATATTCCTTGGATTAAGTATCATAACAGCCATAGACCGATGTACTTTCTGAAAAAGACTTATTTTTCTACCTGAGGAAGCAGCAGCAGGGTGTCCCCTTTCCTCATGGCTTTTTTGGGGTATCAGCGGGCCAAGAGAAAGCTATTAGACTGTTTAGGTTAGGGGAAGGCACAGCGAAAGAAACCTTTCGGAAGAGCCTGAGGAACCTAGCTATCTGATTGGTTACAGAGTACTTAGCTCCCTCGCATTTGCAATCAGCAAATATTATGTGGAAATGTAATTGTGATCCTTATGAGGAAGTTCTTCCAAGGCAGCTTTTTCCCTCAGTAGGTCATGTGGGATGTCAGCAGTAGGAAGTGTTTTGTGGTACACATCATGTATGTATGATCTTACTAGCATTCAAAAGAAGACAGGTATTGCTCATTAAGAGAAGTATTGTTTTCTGGATTAACTATCCGGAATGGTTTCGACTTGTTACACAAATAGGAAATTGCTATGTAGGATTTACTTGTGAAGCAAAGAGCAAAACTGAGAAGGTTAATCAAAGTAAACACTTTGACAATAGGCTGTCAAAACCCAAAATGTGTTTCTGAGACTCAAGGAATTGCTAACAGGTAGGAAAGGTTTTACCTTATTAAGCAAATAGTGAAGGAGAGATAAGCTGAGGATAAATAGAAAAACAGTAGTAGTACTTTTAGAAAGATGTTCCCAGCAAAAAGCAGATTTGTAGAGACAAAAACAAAAAGCCAATTTAGAGGTACATAAGCATTTTTTGTTTGGGTATTTTGGGTAATGAAAAAGCACCTAAACATTATTGAATGAGAAGAGCAATTTAGCAAATAATGGTCCTAAGAGTAAATGCTGGTTGAGAAACACTTGAAAGACACCTGTGGGAGAATGGCATGAGGAGTTTGATTTTTAGAACGTCTCTAGTTTTGATTCAGCGGTTAATGTTCCATAATTTCTGTAGAGGAGTTCGGGACGGAAGTCAAGAGCAGGGTGTAGAGGAGGTAGTTAAAGCTGCTGGTCACACTTGGCCCACGTCCAAAGCAGAGCACAGGTAAGAGGCGGGAAGCCCTGCTGGCCTCAGCAAGTTGGCAGCTTTCACAGTAACTTGAATGAGAGCTCTTCGCCGCGTTTCCTGACAGCCAGATAATACAGACATTTCCATTGTGGCATGCTTTCTGTTGCGTAGCCGTCATTGAGTGAGTGGTTGAGTTAATGAATGAATAGTTGTGTTAGTGCACAGCTGTGTTTCTTGTTCCACGTGTGCTTTAGTTTTCTATTCAAAAAGTAATTTGTTTTTGTTGCACGGTACTGTACATGTTCAGGTGAGGTAATAGTCATGGAAGTGGCCCATGGCAGAATGCTCTCTGACTTCTTTTTCTACCTCACCAGTCCAGTTCACCTGGCTCTTCTTGGACTGTTGGGATTTAATTAGTCCAACACAAGGAAGAGGTTAGCTCCCGTAGCTCTTCCCTGAAGCAGTCTGACTCCCCTAAAAGATGCTTGTCAGGCAGGAAGACTTCTCCTAAAACTGTGTGAACACCACCCTGTGGAACCACATCTGAAAGAACTCCCTCCACTCTGGTGTTGGACCATTAATCGATCTTTTCTAAAGGTGATGAGACACGCCAGGTGCAGTGATGCACGCCTATTTAGGAAACTGAAGTGGGAGGATCTCTTCAGCCTAGGCCAAATAGAGCCTGTCTGAAAGAAAAAAAAAATTGTAAACAAAGATCAAGAAAATGTAGTTCACCCTAGACTTTTCTTATGCACACTTTTTTGTTTCAAAATCATTGAATGAGGGCCAGGGATATAGCTCAGTGGCAAAAGTGCTGCGCTGGGAAGCACAAGGTCATGAGTTCGATCCTCAGTACCTGCCCCCCATCATTGAATGAGTGGCTCCTCAAAAAGTATAGAGGTAAAGTGTGGCAAAGAGTTCCAGGTTTTTTCTTTTCCTGGAGAATGGACAGAACCAGACATAAAGAATTGACTCCACGGTTTACCGTGGCTCACAGCTGCTGAGTTTCAGCCAGTAAAAGTCATCTCTCCACACTGCTTGACTTGGGTTCTAGGTTAGTGCCATGTGATGGTGTGTGTCTTGATGGCCCCTCCAACCTCATGCGTGATTTTGGGGAAGTGATTGGATTATGGGGTCTTATAGCTGTCTTTCTGTTAGGAGGCAGGGTCTGGTTGAAAGAAGTGGGTGAATGAAGAGTGTCGTGGGAGGATTTCTCTCCCTCTTCAGCTCCTGCTTTTGCACTCTGCTTTCTGTCCACCATGCTGTGAGCAGCTGTTCTGCGCCAGGCCCCTCTGCCGTGCCATCCTGCCTTGGAACCAGCCAACTAGGGACTGAAACATGAGCCAAAATAAATCTCCCTGCAGTTGTGGGTGTTGAGTATTGTGTCTCACCCATGAAGAAAGTGATTAAGATAGATTTTGGTATTGGGAGTGGGGCTGTTGCTGTGAGGCTCCCTGACCATGTGTCTCAGAAGCCTTCCATAGTGGTTCATGAGGAGAGTTGGAAAGGTTTGGAGAAACAACCCTAGAATGCTGTATGCTGAGCTTGATGGAAGATTGTAGTCCGAGTTCAGATCACAGTGCAGATAGAAATGCAGACAGTAAAAACCAGGATGGGGAGGTTTCAGCTGTTTTAAGTTGGGATCAAGGACTCCAGGCCATGTGTGTTATACTCTGGCAGAAAATTTGTCTACATTTTGCTGATCTCCTCAGACTTTATGGGAGAATGAGATTATGGGCAATGGACTAATTAATCTGGCAGAGGAAACTTCAAGGCAGCCAAATATTGAGGTTGTAGCATGGGTACTGTTGAGGCCTTTCAGCCAGCTTTACACTGAGAATCAAGAGCAAAGAGCACTGCAGAGTGGTTAAAAGTTTTGAGACGGGGAGAAGAGCTCTGTCGCACAGACCTATGGCCTTAGCTCTGCCAGCCTGCTGCTCCCAGCTGCTCACACCTTGCTTTTGTTTCTGTGCAGGGATCAGTGGCTTGAAGTAGATGGGGATTCCAGGTCTCACTAGAAAGGGAAGAACATGACCAAGACACTGCCTTCAGGAATAAAATATGCTCCAAGCACTAGGAAAAAGAGTGTGAGCCAGTTTAAGATAGGATGCCAGTGTGAATTCCAATAATTTAAACCTGCGTGTTTTTACTCTTCAAATTTCATTTGTGGTTTTTTGTTGTTGTTGTTTATAAATTTCATTAATAGCATAATGCTGCATCCTCACAACGTTATACCACCAGCCAAAGTTAACATTAAGTGGAAGCCCATCTTAGTCACCTGCTTACGTTTAGCAGATTTGAAATGATGGATCAGTCATCCTTTGTTGTATCACTTAGATACCATTGATTTGTTAGTTAAGAAATGTCAGAATGCAGTATTTCCATTTGTAGGTGATTACAAAGCAGTAGTGGTTGAACAAGGGTATAACGAAAATGAAATCAGATTTAATTAATATTTTGGTTATATACAGAAGGTAGCATGATAGGATGATAATATTTTGTAACTTGAAAACTGATTTTGTATAAAAAAGAACAAATTCAGAGCATTTTAGAATTACTTTTGTTTTTCATTTGCTTCATGTACTTCTGAAACAATATAGAATGAGCTTATTTTCATTTTCATGTACATAAAATGCAATTGGAAGAGATTGTCATTAATATGATAGAGAAGACTTATTTATTTACTCTATATTGTCTCTTTAAAATGGATGCTGAAAAACTGACAAATGTTTGTATGTTTTCTCTGGATATTCACTTGCTGTGTACTTGGTGGTTCAATGTCAGATTCCTTAACCTAGATTTTAGGACCGCAGTCTTAGAAGAGTGGTAAAGGCACTCATGCGGGACTCATGGACTGCTGGGTCACATGGGGGTGAGGAGCTACAGCTGGCATTGACAAGGCCTGTATTCAGATCTGTTTTGGGGCATGTTAACTTCTGTGGGCCTCATTTTCTGGCTTAAAAAGGACAGTAGTAAAAGTATAGTTTCTTACATTTATAGCTGTTGGGAATAGATGTGATTTGGAAATGAGAATTGTTTGAAGTTTAGAACGGTAACAGTGTACAGCACATAACATTCCTAGTGAAGTCTGGGCGGCCCTGCCCCATCTCCAGTCAAATGCTTGCCCATTTCTAAAGCCAAACGTACAAAGACTCGCACTAAAGGGATCAGTGGAGACTGTAAATACCTTCAGGTCAAGTTTTATTGACAGGAATTTTAGAAGTGAGTTTTGAAAAAAGTATTTGGAATTTCAGAGTTTTGTGGATAAGGAATTGTGGGTCTGTATTGTTCTCCCAAGTACAGAACTGAATAATGACTCAGTAAATACAGCTGATGTGACCCCATTGGCAGTGGTATGTTGCTTGGTGATTACATAAAACTGCTCAAGTATTTGAAAAATACCTCTGCATTTGAAAGGGAAAATGCCATGCTGATCTTCCGAGGGCATGTTGTTGTGAGGTGGACTTTGTTAGAATATTCCTCTTCTTTAATGAAGACTTAATTATTTATTCACATGTAACTACTCAGAAATAGGAATCCACAAATTGTGGTCAAGGCTGGGATGTGGCTCACTGGTAGAGCTCTTGCCTTGCCTGCTCACATCTCTGGGTTCAATCCCCAGCACCGCCAAAAAAAAGTGGTATTAGGTAGTAGGGCCTTAGTACAGAAGACTTTATTATAGACAGGTTATACAAGATGGTCAGAACTTGGCTCTGTGAGTTGGGGGAAACTGGTCTGTAGCCAGTCCTGGACATTTAATGGAGTTGGTGATTTTTTTGCCCTCACCCAGGTTTGCTCTACATTTCAACAATCATTTCCTTAGGAGTTTTCTGTAACAGACTGAACTGCTCTGAAACAAAACCGGAACTCCTCTTTCTTACCTTTTTGTAATACCTGTATGTCAGTCATGCCAAGTCTGAGAAGAGGCAGTATACACTAGAACTTAGGAGGTTGTGCGCAAGGCCAGAGTTGGTGTGTTCAAGTCCACAGGTTGACAAAGTAACTGAGGACCTTTGTCTCGGCCACACCCGTTAGATGGAAATGAAGAGTGTACCTCCCCATCACTCATGCCTGCTTCGGCAGCAGGTGTTCAGATGGCAAGGTAAAGATTAGCTAAGAAGTGATAGTAATTAGGAGGGAGTTAAGCTTAATCTGCATGATTTCCCATGTATCTGTTACTGGACTTGAATGTCTGTATCTTAATTGCTGGCATTGCATTTTGGAGTTGTTTCCACTAGAGGACCTGATTACAGAAGAATAAACAGAGAGAAGGATGGTGTTGGCCTCCCAGCTTTCCTCTCTGCTCTGAGCCAGGTGGGCCCAGAGGGATCACTTTTGCCTTTTTCCTCCAATTTGGAAGGAGCGCCACTAAACCCATGCCCGCCTTGTTCTTTGAGTTGAGGTCACAGCATACAGCTGGCAGCACTGGCCATGACTGAGGTTGGGGAGGCGCTACCTGGCCTCGGGTGATAAATAAAGCCCCGTAATTGGCCAGTGTTTTTAGGTTTGAGATTGAAGGAGATCACAAGCATGTCTTTCAAATGTGAGGATCCTTTGTCAATTTGTGTATACTTGTAAAAGCAACAACCTTGTGGGAGAGGTGGTTGGGAATATTTATAACCGTCTTCTATGTTAAGTGGTCAGAATTTACACATTCTTATTTTAATTACTTTTATATTTTTTAGAAACATAATTTCATCTGGTGTTTACAGCTTTATCTGAGAGATCCATTGATAAAATAAAAATGTCCATTCAAACCTGAGTAGTTGGCTCATTATAGCTTTTGTTTCCAAATTATACATCCTGTAATGTGTCTCTTATGTTTGAAAAGCAAGTTTTTATTATTTTTAAAATGCTCTAGTTTCTTCTCTTTCTACCAAGTAGTTTTTTTTTTTTTGAAATTGTGCCCTTCCACAGAATTTTAAGGCTCTGTAGAGTTAGTTGTGATCATAAGAATTGCCACTTACTAGTGGATTAATTTCTTTAAGTTAAGGTACATACAGAATATACTGTATAATTTTTAAAAGTCTCCCTAGCCCTTCATGAAGATCTTACAGGCAATAAAGCGTAGTACAGGTATTACTTACATGCCTCTAGAATTCCTTTCATGTTTAAAATATTTCACACTTGTATTCTGTGTGGTATTGGCCTTATGCCCAGAGACTCATTTTGTTAAATGAATCCATTCTTCAAGATGTGGAGAGCTTGAAGTTACTGAGACTTTCTCCAGGAGGAACCAGAACCTGTGTTTCACAGTGTGTAGTAAGGGACTGTCGTGTAAACAACTCAGCCACCTGCATCCGCTTTGAAGTCAGGTGACGAAGACAGCACCACCCGAGGACTTCCCGCTCTACTTGTAACCTCAAAGAAAACCATTGTGCCAAGTGCACTAATTAATAAGCAATGGAATATTTATAGTCTATGTCATTAGGTGCCTAAAATTAAAAGGAAAGCAGCCAGAGGTTCTGGTCTGTGGGTGGCAATGGCACATGTGCTGTGCATTTGCCTAACGTTAATCTGCTTCAAAAGATATCATTGAAAACTGACAACTCCCTGCAGTGTCGTCATTGAGCAGGGCACGAAACTGATACGCAGGATGGATTGGGAACTCACCAAGAGCACAGTCAGGCCTCTGTGTTCAGGGCATCTCAGTGGAGGGGTGGAAGAGAGAGCTTTCAGAGGGAAAATCAGGAGAACTAGGGGGTGGGTCCAGTAAGAAACGCTCTGCTGGTGTGATGCCAGGCCATGGGCAGGGGCAGAAAGGAACTATATTCCTGAAGTAGATTTGTAGTTTGGGCCTGAACACCCACCTCTGTCCCCACCTCTACTTCTGATAACAGCTGCTGCCAGTTCTGCAGGGCTCTCTGCGGAGGACCAGAGGTTTGCGAAGGTTCACAGCCTCTTTTTTTTTTTTTTTTTTTTTTGATGCAAAGCATTAACTTTCCCAAACCCTGCGCAGAAACGGCGCTCAGTCAGGCCTTAAGTTAAAGGGCACTGCGTGGAGCATTGGAGAACAGGATGAGCTTTCATCTTTACCAGTGGCCTCTTTTATTCTAGATTCTGTCAGCACAACTGAGGTCTTGATAGTTCAGTTAATAAAGGGCAAGGGGGCTGGGGATTTAGCTCAGTGGCATAAGTGCCTGCCCGGCAAGTGCGAGGTCATGAGTTTGATCCCTAGTGCTAAATAAATAAATAAATAAACGGCAAGGGATACTTTTTAGGAGCAGTGAACCACAATTTAAGCCTGCTTTTACAGACACCAAAGCTGTTGTGCTGCTAGGTTGCCCTCCAGACCACTGGCTCGGCTGGGTGTACCTGTTTGGTCTTCTGTCCAAGACCATTTTGATTTGTGTGCTTAGGTACCGGCCGTGGTCTGTGTGTGTCCTCTAACGTCATTTGTGGAACCCTAATCTGTTGTGTGGTGTAGTAATAGGTGGGGCCTTGGGAGGTGATTAGGTTGTGAGGGCTCCGCTTTATGAATGGGGGTGTTGCTCCAGAGGAAGAGGCCTGGGGGAGCCTTTGCCCTGTGAGGACACAAAGGTGCCACCTGTGAGGAATGAGCTCTCACCAGACACCGAGTCTGCTGGTGCCTTGGTCTGCACTTAGAGTCTAGAGTTGTGAGCAGAAAGTTTCTCTTGCTTCCAGATTATCCATTGTAAGGGATTTTGCTAGCCTGAACACCCTAGAGACAGCACCACAGTTAAAAACATGGAAAGTATAGGTGAGCCTTCATACTTTCACAGCACATTAATAAATGTATTTTAAATATTTAAAATGTTTCAGCTAAATATTTTTAAAGACATCGCTGACTTGGCTTTCTTGCCCACTTCATGAGAGACAAAGTATGCATTTGATGTAGTGTAAATATTTTGTTAGATATGATCATTGTTCTGTAATTTTTCAAGTGTGAGAGCCAGTGAACTCACTCCCAACTATGGACTTTAAAATGATATTTTCACTTGCTTTGCTTTGCTTTTTTCTTGAGTGTAGTAGGTTTGAACTAGCAAGAACTTTTAAGTAATTAAATGCATGGAATTCTTAGCTTGCACAACATCTTAGTCTGAAGAATAAATTATCTTCCAAGACTGGGAGTGAGGCATGTAAGTGTTTTATTTTCCTAGGTTTTACTTATATGCTTGGACTCTTCTGAAGGAGAGAAAGAAAAAAATTAATTCTGCAGTTAAACTTGAATTGCCTGAGTTGTGAAGCTTTGAGTCTTTAAAAAAATGTTAAGTTAAACTGGCCCTCTGTGGCCTGACTCCTGTCTCACACAAAATCCAAGTCAGTTTGGTGGCTCAGTCATGCATAAAATGAGGTGAGACTTAATTTAATCATTGTTGCATGTAATGTTTGTACATAGATTTATACTTTTAATGTAAGAGTTGATTAAAGTCCTGGTGGGAAAGCTGACTTAAGGTATAATTATCAAGTGTGTTAAATTAGTACCCAACTACTTCTGATTTTTTTCCTAGTTTGCTTCTTATTTCTTGCAGAATTTTGACAACAGAATGTATCTTCATTGGATTACGCTAAACACTGAACAAGCAGGGTATTGTCTTTATGCTCATGTGGCTGTAATTTCACTGTAGGTGCTGGATTGGATTGAGAACCATGGAGAAGCATTTCTAAGCAAACACACAGGTGTGGGAAAGTCTCTGCATCGGGCCAGAGCTTTGCAGAAACGCCATGAAGACTTCGAAGAAGTAGCACAGGTAAAATAATGATTTTCACCATTTTCTCTCCCAAATACCTGTGTGGTTGGTTTTAAATCACAGTGTTTTTGTTTTTGTTTTTGTTTTTGTTTTTGCGGCACCAGGGATTGAACTCATGACCCTTGAGCTTGCCAGGCAGGCGCTGAGGCCACTGAGCTAGATCCCCGGCCCTTTAAATCACAGTTTTAACCACATCTGAGATGACTCAGCCTTTGCTAGATGTGTTTGAGATGATTCAGTGAAATCGAACTCTCAGATTTCAGAGTGAAGTTGTCATTGCCTTGGCAGGAAACCTGATTCGGTCAGTTGACCCTTTGTAAAATGTGATATTCTTGAAACAAATATATATTGAATGTTTTTGTCATATTTGTTGTACTAGTGTTTTGGTAGTTTCTGACATTTCAATTCCCAGCCAGAAAATAATAGTTCTTACATTTCTGTAGTTATGGGCACAGCACCAATGTTGTTAGGTCTGTTTGTATGCACTTAGGAAACAGGAGCCAGGAATGCGGCGTTTCAGAGAACAGTTGTGGAGTTTGAGCATGGTTGTAATGCGCAAAGCCTTGTGACAAGTCTCTTACCCTCTGTAGTTAACGTCCAGTCTGAAACATCAAACACGTACATGCACGCACGCACGCATGCACACACACAGAGGTTAAAAGGAAGTAGAGAAAAGTTTTTTTAAAAAGAAGTTGTCTGAGACAAATCTAAATCCAGACAAATTATATTAAAACTGAGGGACATTACAAAGTTTTAAAAATGAGAGACGTGACAAGACGACACTTGCAGAAATGTTAGACAATGACTTTTTGTCAGTAGCCGTAGATTCTGGACAGCAGTGGACTGGAATCCTGAGGGAAAATAACTCGGAACCTTGAGTTCTGCAACAGCAGAGCTGTCATTCAGTAGTACGAATAATCTATAAACCACAACCAAGAGACTTTACCACTCGCACACTATCAGAAAAACAGAAGAACTTAGTTTAGGAAGGGAATAATATAAAGCACCCCGTATAATTTTAGCTCCATAAGAACTCTTTTCTTTCACTAGCATCTAAAACAATGCATGGCATATTTAAGTATTCAGAAACACAAAAATTTTTGAATAAAATTTAACAAAAGGAAATGTGTGAAAAAGAGCTAGTATCAACAGTGAGCAAGGAAACTGATGAATATGTTTGTAGATTTTTGACACAGAAGATGAATCTGGAACCAGGTTAAGGCAAGAAGAAACTGCCCAGTCCACCCTCATCTGAAAGATAGAAGGGTGCGGACAAAAGGCCCATGTGAGGAACTGTGCTTGTTTGCAGTTTGTTAACTCAGGTCTGCCTGGAACAATTCTGAACAATCACTTAAAGTATAAAGAGATGGCCGATAAGTTTTAAAGGAAAAGGAATGCTGAAAACCAGGGAAGTAAAAACTATGGGCCAAAAGAAACAAAAAGAAAAAAAATGAGAACTACCAAAGTCATGATACAGACGTCACCAAATAAGATTGTAATAGTTTGTCCAAAGCATCAGTAATTACAATAAATAGAAAATAGAGTCTACTCGTTAAAAGACAAACATTGTCAGAGTGAACGTCTTTTTAAATTATATATGTTGTTTTCAGTGGGTTCACCTGAAATATAAGTTTCCCAGGGAATTTGAAAATATAAGCAGTATGAGGAAAAGATCTACTGGGAAAATGTTAACCATAAGAAAATTGTGGTTGGGATATTATTGTGAGACAAAATAGACCTGAAAGTATAAAAATGTTCTTAGAAATTAAGAAGGCCTTCAGTTACTAGGAAGGAAGACCATTAATATACACCTAACAATGTAGTCTTAAAATCAAACAAAACTTAACAGGGCCGTGTGCACAGTATATTTTATAAGATGAAGGAATCAATTACTAGTCTGAAAACTAAAACGTGGGGCGGAATTGTACAATAATACACAGACTGCATCTAAGTCCTGTTCTGTGAGGATGCCTTTAAAAAGTTAC
Organism: Cuniculus paca; assembly: GCA_004365215.1. Classification (NCBI taxonomy): domain Eukaryota; kingdom Metazoa; phylum Chordata; class Mammalia; order Rodentia; family Cuniculidae; genus Cuniculus; species Cuniculus paca. Next base: position 4,652 of record RJWT010006568.1, on the reverse strand, counting down.
CTTCTTAAACTGGGCACTGTGGCACAGGCCTGCAATCCCAGTTCCTTGGGAGGCTGGGCTGGGAGGGTCATGAGTTCAAGGTCAACCTGAGCAACACGGCAGACTCTGTCTCAAAACAAAACGCTACTTTCTTTGCATGTCTTCATGTATAAATTAAAACTGACAGTTACAACCTTTCCATTTTATTGATCTCATGAAATGACTAAGAAAAGATTGTGAGTCCCACAGCCTTGCCACACACTATCTTTGGCTTTTTTACAGCATTTCTCTTGCTCCCATTTCATGTGGTCTGCTTATTTGCTTGGAAGTATTTTGCTGTCTTCTTGTAGCAGAAAAAAATGTGGAAAATATGCTCGTTATCTCCCTTTTATTTTTTCATTATTGTAACTACTGCTGCAGTTAACTGTGGCTGTCTGTGTCAGCCCTGATATTCTAGGCCAAGACATGAAAATTACAGAATTGAGTTTGGTGGCATAGAAAGAGGTTAGAGGCAGACGTGGCAGACTGAAGGGACTTTCATGCAGCAGGGCAGGTGTGGACCTGGCCTTCCAGGACTGGAGAGCCACTTGCATGCGACCAGGCTCTCCTCCTTGGGCCCCTCTCCTTCGGCAGCCCTCCATGGTGTGGCTCAGGCTCTCTTGCCTCATGGGTGCACCTGTGCTCCGCGCTCTCAGCTTAGCTTTCCTCCTGTGCTTCCTGTAGTTCCACTGCAGTGTTGGTCCTTAAGCGATGGCCTCTGCCTCCAGCATCCGGGTATCTCCTCTGTTGTTCTCCTCCTCTCCTCTCTTAAAGAGTATCATGTGCCTCTGCTGTACTCTAGATACCAGTTGGTATCAGAAGAAGTCACCCACTGTCCAGCTTCAGGTCTGTTGATGGGGCTGCAAATAAGCAGGCACGAAGGGATTTGCTTGGAGTATGCATTCAGTAACCACCAACTGCTTAACTCTACAGAATTCCCCTTCTCTTCTTTTTGAGTGTCACTGTCCCACTCCTTCAGTCCACAGATGTGCGCTGACCTGTTGCACGACAAGCGTGAGTCATCAGTAGAGAACAGAGCCGCTCTTAGCTCTTGTGTACATGTGTGGGTCAGCACAGGAGGCTCCTCAGACCCATCTCAGGCTCGTCTAGAAGGAGGCTAGAAGCACCCCGATGCGAGGCGCTGTAGGTGGAGGCTGCACTGCAGGCGAGGCTGCCGTGGCATGCGGTGGGCACAGAGCTTCGAGATCTGGAGCAGTGCCCCCTGCCCCCCGTTTGTCAAAGAGCACACAACAGAATTTTCAGTGGAAGAGAACGTGACTGCAGGCAGCCCACAGGAGCCTGGTTGTTATGACCGTGTGCGGTGGAAGTGGTCTGGACAGACCGGCCCTGGGGTCAGGGTGAGCCACCCCTTGCATGTATGGTTTCGCTTGCTGGGAGCTCTCGCTCCTCCCCGACGACTGAGTGACTTTAGTCTCGCTCCAGCACAGGCTGAAGCAAGGGACCCTCACCAGCTGGACTTCGCTGCCATCCCATTTTTGTCTGCCTTCTGTTAAGGCAAACTGTAATTAAAGTTTATGTTTTCAATTCGGACAGAATGGACTATGGAAACATTGTAAAAATAGGAACAGAGAGATCATCAGTGCTTAATAAAGAGCCTTATTCATTTTCTTAAACATATTCACAAAGGTATAAAACAAAGAAGAAATTTCCTTTTCACAATTAAGGTTCAGATTAGTTAGTTTGTTTCTTGGAATTTTGTCTTGAAGATTCCTTTTTAAACTCCATTTATTTAATAAAAATTTTTCTTAACAGGAAACTTCTTTAAATTGGTGAGTTGTGACATGGTGAAGTAACAGAGTGGATTGAAAAAGGAAGTAAGCTGAAGTCTATGGTTGAATTCACTGGAAGTGTCCTAAATATAGATTTATGATGTAGAACAGCTCTAGGGTTCTGGGAAGAACCTGCAGTGAGTTTCATGACTGCTTGGTGGAAGTGAGCGGTACAGGCCATTCTCACGTGGGCAGCACCCAGTCCCACTTCGGGAGCCCCGTCTTGCATGCTCGCTGCTGTGGCCTCCTCAGGAAGCACTTGGATCACCTTTACACACAACTTTGTAGAGCCAAGAACCTCTTCATGACTAATCGAAGGATCCACTTGTCTTGTGCAGTGGTTGTGAGTAGATCTAACCTGTTGAGTGAATTCATGCTGAGTGATTTATAGAGCCTTAGAGCATTTTCGTGTATTCCTGTGAAAACAAGAAATTAAAAATGCTTTCCACTTGAAACTTTTTTGCAGTAATCTTTTATAGTTATCCAAGTCAGTGTGCCTTTGTAGATTTAAAAAACTATGATTACAACAGCCAATAAAGCCCAGAGAACTCTGGCTCAAGGACAGAGCTGGTTTTGAGAACACAGGTGTCTTTTGAGAACACCAGTGACTTTCGGTGGGTACCATTCTGTGAGTGACTACGTGGCTTTTTACTGCTTTCCTCACAAGATTCAAATTACCCTCCAAATATGTAACCTGTTGCAAGCTTGTTCTCCACGAAGCCATTTCTACTACCAACTTTTTATGTCATATAATTATGTTGTCTTTGTAGATGAGAGCGTCAGGAGAGCAGGGGAGCTCAGATTCATTCTGCATTTTCAGAAGACAGGCAGTCATCTCCATGAGCTCACTCATCTTGTGCTAGGAGAGTACAATACCCACAACACATGGACATAAAAGTGCTTCCACATTTTTACATTCCCTGAATTTCTGCTTTCCTGCAATAGGCTGCGGTTTTGCAGAAAGTTTAGTTCTTAATATAAAATGTGGAGTTTTTTTGTTTTGTTTTGTTTTCTTGTCTTTTAAAGTAATAGTGGAAGATTTGGGGCAAATTATTTGCTAGCAAGAATTTCCTTTAGGTTAGTATGTGTTTACAAAATATCAAATACCAGCTGATTTGTCCTCTTATTAAATTTTCTAAAACTTAAATTGACTCTATTGCTTTTTGATTGTGTGATCTCTGACTTCTCTCTGAGTTTGTTTCCTAGCTGTGGGATGATACCCACACTCCTCTCTTCACCAGATGCTACGAGGAGAGATTATTTAAAAAGTGCCTGGCACCCTGGCCTGGAGCATTTAGATCGTTCACATTACTCATGTGTGGATGATCATCTCTAGGAAATGCCCAGAATTTAGCAGTTGTTCCACAGATGAAAGCTGACTTTTAAACCTCTGTCTTTGTCTGTCTGTCTGTCTGTCTGTCTTGTATATACACACAAGCATACACATACGTATTTTAAGTAAAGTTTATTTTTTCCGAACAATTTTCAGATGTCGAGGGTAGTACAGAGAGTTCCCATATTCTGAACCCAGTTCCCCTTTTAATATCTTTAGTGTGAGAATTTGTTAGAATTAATGAGCCAGTACCAATATATTATTGTGACTGCTGCCCAAACTGCATTCATGTTTCCTTAATTTCCCCTTCACTATTCTGGGATTTCCTGCAGACTCTCCTGGTTGTCAGTTTTCTTTGACTCCTCTTGGTTCCAGCAGTTTCGTAAATTGTTTTCGGTTGTTATCCATAGCATCCTCATCACCATGCCATTATTCTAGTCCATAATGTTCACACAAAGGAGGCCACTTTCTCTGCAGACCTGTTCTCTGTGTTGGCTGATTTAACTCCTTCCTCCCTGATCCATTCCTAAGGCGGGCAGGTTGTCTCCAGGCAGTGCTGTGAGGGAAACCTGCCCACAGCCACAGAGGTCAGTGCTGAGCCCCGTTGTGCCTCCACTCTGAGCACCCCCTCCTCCCACTCAGACCGTGGTGTTTTGAGGGTGCTGTTGATCATCCTGCATGGAGGGCTTCTCATGCCAGACTTTGTGCACAGCGTGCCACACTGCCCTGAGGGGATACAGAGGCACGGAGTCTCACAGGATTGGAGTGAATGGCGCTTCTCCTTGCACGGGTGTGGTAGATGTTTGTACAGCATGGTTTGCTGTCACAAGCTCGTCATGTGGGCAGTTTTCCTGCTCCACGCATGAGTTATTACAACGCAGCATCCCAGAATGTCCTAGGACGTATCTCTAAAACCCTTTTTGTTTTAGGTTCTGTACTTAGATTGGGAACTGATTTTCTCATCATTTCAAATACTTGAAACCTAAAGGACGTGTAAATATGCACAGATGCATTTCCCAAGTCTGGCCAAAATTATGTGATAATGTTTTTTGGGTTTTTTTTTTCCGCAGAATTGTAGGTAGAATTTATTTTTTTAATTTTTATTTATTAGTACATGTTTATGGTACATAACAACTACTTTCATTGTAGATATTTGGTACATGTGCACACATGTTTTTTCTTTTTCTTTTCTTTTGTTTTTTTTTTGGTACCTGGGATCAAACTCACAACCTCGTGCTTGCCAGGCAGGTGCATATGCCACTGAGCTAAATCCCTAGCCTATCTTTCTTTTTTTTTCATCCCCTTCCCTTTCTGCCCTCCTCACTCCCTTCATCTCTTGGGTCCCTTTTCATTTGCAGAACTATCTCCCTGCTTCCTTTTATCTTTTATTTTGCTCTTTACTTTGTTTATACCATGAATTTCTCAGGTGAAAAACCATAGTATTTAAGCTTATGTGTCTGATTTATTTAACTTAACATATAGTAAATTTTAATGGCTTCCTTAACATCTCA
>RJWT010006567.1:0-28935 GCA_004365215.1 Cuniculus paca | reverse complement strand
GCACATACCAGAGGACACAAATCAAATAATACAGCTGCTTGAAGTCTTATAAATAAAATAAGTGTCCATAACCCGGAGCCAGAGAAGGAAATAAAGCAGCTGTAACTGTCCTCCCCTGGTTCCTCTAGTCACTCTTGCCACGCCCCTGGGCGCATAGCTACTGTCCTGACTTCTTTTTTTTTTGAAGTTAAAAAATGTGTATTAGTCCCCGTCTGCAGCACATGATGATCCCACACTCATTGTGGGCAGTGTGAGTGTGTGCACGATGCACCTCCCCTCTGTGCCCCTCCCTTTCTCCCTTCTTCCCCACTCCCTCCATCTCTTGTCACCTTTCCCTTTGCGAAAGATCTCCCTCCCCATGTCCTGCTGTCTTCTGTTTTGCTCTTTTATGTGTGCTTTGGGTCCCACGCACTATTCCAGCTTGCGTGTCTGATTGTTTTTCAGGTCACATTATGGTTCTAACGGCGTAAATCGGCTTCGTCCACTCCTGAGTTTATGGTGCAGCCACACTGTGTGCACGGAGACCTCACTCAGGTGTTTGTGAGGGGATCATCTAGGGTAACGCAGCCTGTGCAGTGACTCCGAGGTCACCTGTGCCATATCAAACACCCCAATCCAGAGACTGGGCAAGGTGTGTTCTTAAGTCCTGTTCACACTGTTCCCGGGGAGATTATAGTGGGCAGGTTCCTGGTGTTGGAAGTGGTGAAGGCCATCTGAGGAGCTAGCCTAGCCCAATAAGGGTCACTATTTTATGGTTTTGCAAGTGTCTTTAATGGCCAGGGAACTAGAAGACATCTGTGGTCTCATATGAACTTCTGAAAATGATCTAGTATAGGTATTAAGACTGCAGCAACCACTGGGCCTGTTTATTTCTTAAAAGTTGGTAGCAACATGCAATCAGAAACCACAAGAATGAATGAATGAATGAATGATGTACACTGTGTATGCAGAGCCCTTTGGTCCTTCTTGCTTTTTCATTAGACATTTTACCCATGCATGAGTTTTTAAAACATGGTCAGTTGGAAATGTTGACTCATCGAGTGATGAAAGTAGTCTAAATATTAAAAGATTTCATTAAGAATGTTTCATTGTCATATAAAAATCATACTTCTTAACATGACCATTTATCGCATCAGAAGAGACTTTTAAGTGTGAAGCCTCTCGCTGTAGTCATAGTGGATGTAAGGTTTCAAAAAATTTAATTTTTCCTGGAAAGCTTAAATGTCTGGCAACAAATATCAGTCATTTTTCTTCATGTTACAGGCTCACTTCAATTATATTCAAGAAAATGTCTACCAAATGCCTAAGTTTAATCAACAATACAGAACACATATGCTTTTCTTATCTTTACTTTTTGGTAATGTTTCTGTTTAAAATCAATAATATGCATAGAATTAATATTTAATTTACCTTTTTGAATTAACTGTTTCTTCTGCTTCATGTAAGTATAATGTACACAGTAGCATGCAGTGATATTAATTTACTGGTAGGATTTCCTTTTCATACGTGACATTTAATCTTTCATTTGCAGTACTTCTTTTTCCATGAAAAATATTTATCTTTGTCTTTTACAAAAACAAATAGTCAAGGTTACAGGCCAAAGTTAATATTTCATTCATGAGGATTAACTTAGAGTGTTTTTTTTTCTATTTGTTTCATATTATGTTAGAGTTTTAAATGTGTGGTTTCTCTTTAATTCTGTAAATAGTGAGTCTAAAAATCCCAGTTTCTGTTTTAAGGTCTAGAAGCCTAATAATGAGCCACGGGTGGCCGGCATTCTCTCTGTGCCTATGCCGTAATTTCCTGATAAATGCTAATTAACGACATGTCTCTGCTCATTTAAAATGAATGATGAAAATGATTACCCCGCCCTGCTATTGAAGTCACTCGGCCACTTCGCCGTGGATGTCTACGTCGGGAGGCATTGCGGGCTCAAGGAGACTCCGTGCTATTTCCACTTTTGGCTGCAGTAAACTGAAATTAAACCATGTTTGTTTTTAGGGAGACCAGGCCTGTAAAGGCATGATGGATGGTTTAGCATCCTCTCATTGCCTCTGTCTGCTTTATTTATGAATGGCTTGGGGTGGTAAATTAGGTAAACTGCTTATTCTCAGAGTAGCTAAGAACTTGCTCAAAAAAGGATCCAGAAATACAGACCTTTCTTGAACATCGGTTTCTCTCATTTTCCAGGACTCTGTTTATGCAAATTCAGGATTCCTAGAAGACAGTTTCCATGACTCGAGGTTCCCAATGTCTCTTCCTCCCACCTTTTCAGTTCTGGTAGCAATGGATGCACTGCACAGGAATGACTTGCTAATTTAAACACGTGTGTGCATGGGTGTGTGCGCACGCTGCAAATTTCCGGGGAACATGGTGATGCATGTAATTTGCGACAAAGAATAATAAGCTTTAGCAAATTGCACTCTTGCATCTAGAAGTTACTGTTTTATTTTAAAATAACTGCTAACAGGCACACACCAACTAAGTACACAGCCAAGAAGACAAGGAAGCAATCTGTTGAAATTCTTGAAAAGATCACTGGCAATTCTAGGACAAAAACATGTTCTGGATTAAGTTAAAATCTTTCTGATTAGGAAAAAGTTATCATGAATACACTTTTCATGTCTGAAAATGGGTAGGACCAGAGTTAGGGTTAGAATTTGGGTGATTTGTGAGTGGGCTTCCCAAACCAGAAAACTGGACAGGGAGAAATATTCTTAATTGAATGGAAGATTTTCAGTTAAAACTTCACTAGAATTTGGTAGATTTTCTCCTCAGAGTAGTGGAAATGGGTCTGGTGCTTTGAGTTTTGGTATCTCATGAAGTTTTTGTTTGCTAGACTTTAGATTTGGCTTTTCTCTCTCATCTTTCTTGTCACCTCCCCTGAGTTTTGAAGATTGACCATCTCTCGGGGTGCAGTGTCCAGATCTATACTGTGATTGATTTTTGTCACGCTGATGGATGCTCGGATTTCAATATGATCTAGTTCTTGATGCTTTTGCTGAATTATGCTTTTATCATCAGGGGAGAGAGAGCAGAATTTAGGGTTATGGAGGAAATAGTTCAGAACTTGCACAGAGCTCAGTACTGACAAGGACCACAGTGGGACTTCTCCACGGCAGGGGCCAAGTGTGCTGAGTCAAGCCAGGAGACCAGATCTCAACCCCAATTTGAAAATACTGCACAACTAGACAGAGCAATAATAGCCAAAGGATCCAATTTTATTTATTTTTTTCTTTCAATGGGCTTAGTTACAGTGAAGATCTCGGAGAGCACTGTGGAGCTAATGGTGGAGGGCTTTCCCCTGAGATCTCATATACCCCAACCAGAGACAACAATGTTTTACCCAGGGCTGGTGTGTGCTGAGGTGCAATCTTGTGAACTTGCTGGATGAGGAGGCGTCCACCTGCATCAGATCACCTAGCTCTCCCGACAACCTCTCCAGCACAGGCAGGCTCCTCCTTGCTTTTTGAACCTTTGAGAAAGTACAAGATGAAGAGATTTGAAAACAGAAAGTCAATACCCACCATGCCAAGTCAGTGGCTGAGAACTGGGTCTGAATCCAAGTTCTGCTCTCCATTTTTGATTTATAATTATCTATATAACTGTTTTTCTACAGAAGAGGGAACTGACAGGCCAGAGTGGATAATCAGGAATTAACTGGAAAGGAAGTGTCTGGTAAGTAGCATGGCAAAAATCTGCTCAGCTTGTGTACTGTACCAAACCGGCCTTTGGAATGAATGTGCACTTATGGTCACCCAGGGCCATCTAGGGGTCAATTGTGAGCCAGAACATAACAGTGTGCTGTACAGTTTTGATGCCACTCAGCCAGAGGGGTCTGGCACCAGAAGCAGGGAGCCTGAGATCCACTCAGTGAGCATGGAGTAGGGCCCGAGTGGAAAGACTCTTGCAGGGCTTGTAAAAGTGACCCAGCCCCTGGTGCACAGTGTCCATCTGTTTCTATTAAGATGGATTTTATTAGTGCCATTGATTCTATGGCACGTTGGGTTTTAATACTGTGCTTTCATCACACATGTATTTTAATTACATCCGCCCTTCCTCGTGCACCCTTATGCCCTATCCCGCTGGCCCTTACTGCCTTCCTCTTGTGCAGCACTAGTCACGCCTCTACTTTCACCGTGTCTTCTTGATTACACCAATTAGTGAATATCTGCTACCTCTGTCTTTCTGAGTCTTGAGTAAGATGCTCATTTCCCGTTCCACCAGTCTTCCTGCAAAGGCTGTGGTTTTGCTTTTTACAGATGTGTGATACTCCATTCTGTCTCTACGTATCAAGCGTATCTTTATTGTCCGCTCTTGTATCAGTGGGTGCCCGGGCTGCTTCCTTACGCTGGCGAACGTGCCTTGTGCTGCAGTAAACATCAGTGCACAGGATCGCTCTGGGGTGCAGACCGACTCCCTCAGCTCTACACCAAGGAGCGCTATGCTGGCTCAGAGGGAAGCTCTAGCTAGCTTAGCTTTGTGAAGAGCACCTGTATGTCTTTCCATAGGGGCTGCACCCTCCATCCTCACTAACAGTGCAGACGTGTTCTGTTCTTCCAAATATTCACCAGCACTTACTGTTTTCATGTTATCATCGTCTTTTTTGTGGTACTGGAAATTGAACCCAGGGCCTTCGCACTGAGTTCCCTCTCCAAGATCCTTTTTAAAAATTTTTTTATTTTGATTGTGTCTCATTAAGTTGGTAGACTGCACAGGTAAGATAGGAATTTTCCTCTGGCCCAGTGACTTACACCTGTAATCCCAGCACTCGGGAGGCTGAGGCAGGAGGATTGCCATGAGTTCGAGGTCAGCCTGGGCTATGCAGTGAGTTTAAGGCCAGCCTGAACTACATGGTGAGTCTCTGTCTCAAAAAACTAAACAGTGACAATGAGAACAACAAAACCCATGACAGGAACTTGCAACCTCCTGCCTCAGCTTCCAGACTGCTGTGATTATCAGTGTGCGGCATCATACCTGGCTGATTTGTTTGTGGGTTTGTTTTTTGTAGTTTTGATGATAGTCATTCTGGCTGGAATGAGATGGAATCTTCATGTAGCTGTCATCTGCACCTCCCTAATGACTGAAGATGTTGGATATTTTTATACACCTATTGGCTATTTGAACTACTCTGAGAAGTGATTGTTCAATTCATTTGTCCATCTATTGATTGGACTATTTGATATTTTGGCCGTAAGATTTTCAAGTTCTTTTGTATACTCTGGATATTAATGCTCTATCAGGAGAGCAGCTGGCAAATACTTTCTCCCATTCCATCGGTTTTCTCTTCCCTCTGTAATTTGTTTTCCTAGCTGTGCAGAAACTTTTTAAGTAATAAAAGTTTTTAATTTTAACCAAGTACAAATTATCAATTGTTGTCTATGATCACTTGTGCTATTTGTGTTATACCGAGGAAATTCTTATCTACCTTATGATGAGAGAAATTCCGATACATTTAATTTAAAATACTTTACTGTTTTCACATTGATATGTTGATCCATGATTAATTCTGAGCTACTTTTCATGTATGAGGGAAGGTTCAAGGTCCATTTCTCCACATATAACTCTGATTGATCTCGTTACTGTTGATTGAAAAAAACATTCTTTCTCCAAAGCATTACCTGTGAAGGTTCATTAAAAATAGTTACTTGGCCATACGTATGTTGGTGTATTTCATGACTCTATATTTGTTTCTATGGATTTATAGGTCTGTCTTGATACCAGTACCACAGTAATTTGATTGATGTAATTTTATCATGATTCTTGAAATGAAGTAATGCACTCCAATTTTAATTTCTTTCTCAATAGTATTTGACTTTTCTAGGCTTTTGAATTTTCACATAAAAATATTAGCCAATGTATTCCCACAAAACAATTTTGGTATTTTAAATTGAGTTTGATTTGCACATATAGATCTTTCAAGGAGTTCTGTTAGAAAAACAGAGTTTTTCAGTTGCTGAACATGGCAGAATTCTCCTTTTATTTAGTCTTCTTCAATTTCTTTCTGTAATGTTTCATAGCTTCCACTATTCGCATCCAGTATGCACATTATTAAATTTACTTCAAATTATTTTATGGAGTTTACAGTGTTTGTTATCATTTTAATTTTAATTCTACATTTTTTGTTGTAAAAAATATGGCTTTTTGATATTGCCATTTTATTCTTCACCATTTGTAAACTCATTTACCAGATCCAACAGCAATTTTGTGGTAGACAGTGAAAATTTTTAATTTTTGCAATGAATATATCATTTGCAAATACAAAATTTTACTTCACTTGTTCTAAAGTGTATGACTTTTTGTTATTTTTATTGCTTTTTTAGCTTCTAGATTGTTATGATAGTCTTTAGCCAAGTTTATACTTTTCAGAATAGACCTCTGTTTTACTGGGGGCAGTATGCGAGGCTGCAGTACCTGGTTTATGGGGGAGGCTGAGGCAGGAGAATTGCTTGGGCTCAGGCATTGTCAGCTTAAACAATGTAGAAAGATCTTATCTCTTTCTCTTTTTCTGTCTTTCTGTCTCCGTGTGTGTGTGTAAGTGTGTGTGTGTATTTTTATAAATTACTTGGTGTTGTTAGCCCAAATTCTTCATTTTCTTTTGAAACACATGGCATGGGTAAAGAGATGACTAAGTTACTAATAAATTGTTCATTGTGAAGATAATTTTCTGCAGCTTCTGAAAAGGATCTTTTGAAAATGTTTCTTATTTGTAGCTTTTTTTGTAGAGCAAGTTCCTGCTGCTGAAAATGGTAGGCGTGGTCTTAGCTCTCTTTTCCTTGTGTTTAAAGTCTTTGGTAATGACATGGACTTCAGCCTGGAGCTGATATTTAACTTCTAATTTCATAAAGCTAATTTCAGGCTTATTAAGTTCTGAGGAAAATCAGAAAGTTTTTTCCCAAGGGCCAGTCTTCCAGAGAATATCAGAACATGACAATTCTCAAGGAGGCTCATAGAGTGCTGGGAAAAGGAGAGGTTAAGAAGGAAATAAAGGGAAAGAGAATTCTGTGGAGAGTTGCAGATCCATGATTAAAATGAGCTTTTTCTCCAAAGTGACTTTTGAGGATACCAACCTGAATTCTGTCATTCTAAGTTCTTCTAAGGACATCTGCATATCAGCTGAAGAATTCTTATCAGATGTGCAGAATTTTATTGCCTTTATTTCTTTGTTTAACAGTGATAACACCATTTTAGACATATTAAGTGTGCTACAAAATGGTCACTATGATTTTAAATTGTCTTTGGTAGAAAATTATGCCATCTAGAGAGACGTGCGTGATGTAAGCTTGGGATGGAAGCATACACAAGAGCCTGAAGACCTGCTAGGAGATCAGTTGCTCTGACTACTGTGTAACCCGTGAATGACGTAAGCGCAGCTGGTGTTTTAAGATGTCTGCTTCTAAGCTTCCAGATCTTGATTTGTCCACTTGTCCTGTGGGTCAGGCTCTCACCATAACCCAACAACTCAGGTCAGACAGAAGTGTGGACAGGCGATTTCCCTAAGGGTGAGCTTCTTAAGATCCAAAGATGTGGGTGTGCTCTTCTGGAGTCTCAAAGGGTGGCCCAAGGCCAAATTTATTGTGCGGATGACATTCTGGTGGGAACCTTTTACAAAATAGCTTTGGAGCAGGTTTGGAAGACAGAGTTAGGAGGAAGGATCTCCCCATCTTATGACTTTTCTTATATAAACATGCACTAGATGGTGACATTCTTTAAACATAAATAACAGAAGCAAAAGTGATAGTAGACAGATTTCATCAAGGAAAATAAGTAGCTAAATTTGAGGAGATCTGAAACTCTTCTGGAAGGATCTGAACTCAGTGGGGGCTTACAGCACATTAATCAGAGCTCCTGAGACCTGTTGCTGAGAAGTTATTCACCTTAGTGTCTTGAGCAAGATCTTGGTGGGGGTAGGCCAATGGGTTTTGCAAGTACCAGAGAAGCGTCAAGGATAGGGTCTTGCATCGTGAAAGACAAACCTTGAGTAGGTCACAGTGGAGTCTCATGAAATTATAAAGATCTCCAGAAAGACCACCAGGAGAACATTACCAATAATCAAACTGGTTTGATTAAAATCCCCACACATGAATATAAGATCTTGGAAAGTGGAGAGGAGGTATATGGAGCTCAGTCTGGCCCAGGACTGATTTAGGGTGGGGTTTTTGAAGGTGGAAATGAGAAGGGATTGCACAAAATGGGCAAACTGAAGTCATTTTTATTCATCTGGAGCTCACAGAGCAAGGCTTTTAAGGCAACTGTCTCCCAAAGCTGTAAGGTTCTTACCTTCCTGAACAGTTCTAGCGATGGGGTGGATTCATGCTTGCTTGGAAGTTTCAGTGAATTTGTTTCTTAGCTTCTTTAGTTCAATTTTTGTCACTCGAATTAAATTTTAGGATTACCTCACATTTCACAGACAGCTGTATGAATACCTCCACACAGTTTGCAGCTCTCTGTTCTCATCGATTCTGATTGACTGAGAAATAACATTATAGTATAGTCCAGGTGCTGGACATGTGGGGTATAACTTAGCACTGTCATGTAACCCCAGGAGTAAATGGACTTGAAACTGTTTAACGTACAAGGTAAGCTACAGACGGGGGAGATGGTGACTAGCATTAATGCATAAAAAGCATAGCATTTAAGGCCATAGTTACATTGGAAGACATCCTTAGGCCTTCCCTCAAAATTCTGAGTGATATTCTGATGCCAGAGCTGAAAATTCTGATTGTGTCATTACATTATGAAACAGTAAGCAAGATGGCTAAGATATATTTTGGGGTTTCCCTGAGTTCCTTATATATTTTTTGAGAACTATACTATATCTGAATTACCAGAACGAGAGGAGTCTGAATCCTGAAGTTGCTTTCTCAATATCAGAAAAAAAAAATCTGAAAACATTTGACAACATCAGTTTAGAAGCTCCTAATTCACACCAGATTCCAGATGTGAAAGAAAGTCAGATATGAAATATAGTAACCAGTGCAGCTCAAGTCACAAAACTTCTATCATAGCTCCATCATGGTGAACGTCATCGTACTATGCATTTGTGAGGCACTTTGTAATTTACCAAATTCATCTCATCTACATTTTTCTGTATGATACAAATTCTAGGGCTAGGGTATAGCTCAGTGGTGGGGAACTTGCCAAGCATGCACCAGGCACTGACTTTGATCCACAACATTGAAAATATATCTGTTATTCCCCTCTTTACACTCAGTGAAATTGAAACTCAAGTAGATAAAGTGATTTGCCTGAAGATTCATGATACTTTGAAAAATTAACTTGAATTTGTGTTAGCAGCTTTGTTCCCCAAATATCCATATACTTTTACCCCAAATCTATTAGCCTTAAGAGAGGAAAATTAAATTTGTCAATATGATTTTATAGATGCTGCTGCTGATATTGGTGATATGATATATTTGACAACAAGCTATCATGTGCTCTTACATTTACATAATTTTTGTATATTCCTAAAACTGTTACTGGAAATTTAAAAAAGGGGCACAGTGTTGATCCAATAATGACAGTGATAAAAGTGGAAACATTTATAATAAGCTAAGCAAGCCAGGCAAAAATCAGTGCATACCATATAAGTTTCTTTTTAGGAACTAGAATAGAAAAAATAATCTATTGCAAACAACTTTCAGAAAAATACTTACCCTTGTCGGGGGATTGAAACAGGAATTTTTCCTGGAAATGCAAGTTATCTACATCTATAAGATAAGTTCATGATGTATATAGGTTTATATATGCATTGGATGTAATTTGGTGACTTAAACCAGTTGTATGAGTTTCAAATTGGAAAACTAATTTTTTATTTTTTTTGTCTCTAGACTTAAGCAAATTAACCAGTGGATCAGAATAAGGGGAACTGAAAGGATCATTTTAAATTTACGAACACACTTGTGTATCAAGAACACTACATGCCCACATCTTACCTTTTAAATGTCATTCTCTGCCTAAAGAATTCACAGCCCTTTGCAGTAGATGTTGATTCCATGGCTAAGGGAGAGAAGCTGTAAAACAATCCTACAATGTCATGCATCCAAAATCTGTGAAATATACAAAGAATGATGGTAAAATCCAAAATGTAAAAGGTGCCAGCTCGGTGGGGTTTTTGCTGGTCAATTATGGTGCAACTTCAGAATAAAACAGTGATGTGACAAACTGTGAGTCGTGAAAAACTGGGAAGTTGTTATGCTATAAATCAATGAATTCAATAAAGATGTAAAAGGAAAAACGTTCATAGCAAAGTGCTGGCTAATACACAGAAGGAAAAATGGAGTTAGAAAACTACAATGTTTCAAAATTAGTGGAGTTTGATTAGGAACAGGCTGTTAATAAGGTCTCAAAATATCTCCTTTACAATTACTTATTAAGTGCTCATTTCAGCAGCACATCTACTAAAATTACTTATTAATTAAAATGGAAAAAATATGCACTTTACAGAGGAGAGATCAGGCAAAGGTCAAATGACCAACTGATTAATATTGATGTCAACAAATTTGGGACAACCAACATTGTGCGCTGTAAAGAGACAGAGCATCTTGCTAAGGAGGAAACATCAGACAACTTAAATTGGGTGCAACTCTACCAAACAACTGCTACCTTAACTTTTCAAAAAAATATCAAAGTCAAGAAAGACAATAAAAACTTGAGATGCCCTTTTAGACTAAAGAAGTCATAACATCTAAATACGATATTAAGTTCTGGTACATCCTGGACAGGTGGGAAAATACTGGATGTAAAAGGTATCATCAGTTCAATTAATGACATCTGATTATGGGTTGTGATTTAAATAATGGTACTGTATCAATGTTATATTTTACTATTTTGCATAATGAACTATTATTAGGAGAATGTTATTGCTCTTACTATAAAAGGCATACTGAAGTATGTAGGCGTAAAGAGGTGTCATGCTTCCAATACTCTTCCAAGAACTCACAGGAAATAGTGTGTGTGCATGTGTGTGTGTAGGTGTGTGTTCTAGGTGAGTAGGGAGATGAAACAGAGAGAGGGTTGAGGGAGAAATGGAGAAGGAAGCACAGACTGATAAAGCAAATTGATCGAAATGTAAAAAATCATTGTGGAATATTGGTGCAAGCTATAAGGGTTTCCTCTTATTAATCTTGCAACTTTTTGCATGAAAGTATATCAACGTACAATGATACGTGCACACACACACCCTATAAAACCTCACCTAAAACAGATTCAGAAGCAACATCTAATACCTCTATTGTCAAGTGTTTATTTTCATCTTCTTTCTACCCACAGATATGTTTCTTCTGTCTTTATTCTTGATTTCATCAGGACCACGTACTCTTTTGTCAGTTTACCCCAAATACCTTGCATTCTTGGTCCAATCAAACCCGTACAGTGTAACTTTTCATATATAAATGATAACTCTGAAGGCAGGCAGGATCAAGATGCAGAGATAAGAATAAATGGTCTTGCATATAAAGCATTAGACTCGGGCCAGTAGGCATGGCACTATTTTCAAAGCTGGAAAGATATCTATGAATAATAGAGGTTTAATCTACTTGTTTCTTTAAAGAAAGAATGCAGGAATACAATAATACTTTGTCTTCAAAATACAGCTGAATAAATTAAAAGAAATTCAAATAAGAGGCATCTCTAAATATACCATGTCATAGTCTTTTAATGAACAATTTCTGTTATCCTTCTATAGTAAATTATGCTTTTTATTTTAAACAGCCAGTTTTCTACACAAGTGCAAAGAAGATATTTTAGGTTTCCATTTTCTCTTGACATTTAATCAAATAGAAAAATCTAGTTACCTAGCCCTTTTATATTCAGATGAACAAAAATATTTTCTAAATCATAGATATGTGTCTATTCTTTTTTGTTATCTGATAGCATATATTCAGTTTTCTAGCTTTGGCAATAAAATAATGAATAATAACTATAACTCAGGATATTAGCTGTGATAGGAAAAAGATTAAAGAAAATAATGATGCATATATGTCTATATAGTTAAAGATGTGTTGCTGTAATCTCTGGAGTACATTTAGGACAGCCTAACCTACATAGGACATATTCTTTTGATTAATGATGAAGCATGTACACCATAGTAGTCGCCTAAGGTTATAATGGAGTTGAAAGTGTTCTCTTGTGTAGTGATGGCGCAGCAACACAAAGCCACTTGTAGCATATTCCTCAGATGTCTTTGGTGTGGACAGATGTAGCATGCTGGCAGTTACAGCCAAGTAGAGCTCACACAGAGTGGAGTACATTCATAATTCTTCGCAATGATAGTAACCGTCAGTGGTTGTTAGTGGTGTTATACTGGTTTATGTATTCAATCCTCTCCTTTTTATCAATATTTTAGCTTACATTGCTTCTACTTATAGAAAAAAATTACATGAGCTGTATGCCATGCTACCTTGGCAGCAGCCTTGAATACTTTGTGTTCCCTATGTTGCTTGATTGCATCAGAAGTCTCCCACCATGTGACAGACCAGCACGAAGTAGATTGTGTAAGTTCTCTGTGATGCGTGACAATGACCAAAGCCAGATGCCCTTTCCTCAGAATGCTTCATCCTTAGCAATGGATGACTGTGGTAATAAAACTGAAGCGTCTCCTAAGGAAAATGCATGAGTCTATTAGGTGATGGACTGATCTCAAATGCACTCTACCTATAATTTCTGGGAATATAGAAATTATGAATAGCAATGACTGAATAGCTGTGCCTTTCTAATGAAGAGCTAATAGTCTTCTAAATACTATATTAAGAATTTTCTAGGTGAAAATAGTAAATAATGTAGATTAAGTGTTGATGCAGTAATAGTTCTGTTACTAAAAATAAACCCGTTGAAACAGTGCTTCAGCACTATCAACCTCAGGAGGCTCAGCTCACTTAAAATTGTATGACGTGCAATATTTGTCTGTATTTGTGAGGCGCAGTGTGATGCTCTGATCCATCCGTACATAGGATTTGGTAGGAGCATTGAACAGAAGTTACTGCAGGAGCATTCAGCCAAACATATTGACTTCATTCACATGGTGACTAAATTCAAGAGATTTAAAGCATCCACTTAATGTTATATATGAACTAGGTTACCAGCAAGTTTACACTAAGTCATTTGATTTTAGGTCTTGGTTATTTTTTAATTTTTGAGACAGAAATTTGCCTCAATGTGGTACTAGATAATTAAGATAGTTTCACAAAAATGAAGATTAAATTAAAATACTAGTGCTTCCCAAGGCCACTTTTGTGGAATCTCTTGTCAACTCTTTTGGCTACAAATTTCATCTTGGCACTAACACTTCTGTATCAGTCAGATCCTGCTCGTATATTACAGGTACACATTGTCTGGATTTTTAGCTATGTACTGTGTGTTTGAAACGGAAAACCTACAGACAATCATCTCAAAAACTGTGTGCCAGAACATCTTGAGAACTTAGTCTGTCTCATGTATGTGTGTGTTTGTGTTTTGGGTTTTTGCTACTTGCTATTGGGGTTATTGTACAAGAGTCAGTGATTTACATGTGTGGATAATATAGTGAGTATTTATATTATAGTAATACCCAATTTAAGAACCTCATATTTTATTAAATGTCTCCCCAAGCAATTAAATACTATGGACATGACTCGGTAATCATAAGCTACTTTAGATTGAAAAATGTCTAGAGATGATTTCTTGGGGACTCTCACAGAAAGGCCTGAAAGGTAGGACATGTCTTGTCTCTTGCCTGTGGTGGTAGAGGTAACTCTACTGCCAGCATTCCGGAAGGAGTCAGGATAAGAAGTGGGGTCAGGGTTCAGTACGCAAACGTGACTTGCTCTTCCCTATTGTAGGATAGACTCGATGGCTCACTGAGCTCTGCAAGTAGGCTTTCTTTCAGTGTTGCCTCCTTCTCTCATGGTAGGAAACCTTGTGTCTTCTTGTGTCAGGTAGCAATGTTGGTGGAGGGCATCTGGGAGCAGGGCTTCTCATCAAATGGGCTTCTAAACTATGCTTCCGTGCTAATCTCCATTTGTATCTCACACCCCAAACACTCTAGATTGAAATGAATTGTTTTCCAGTGACTGTCAGCCAGACCTTGAAGGCAGTCATGACTAAGCCTTCCCCAGTCAGTTCTGATCATCTCTGGAACTGGCCAATTTGTCTAGGTTTAGAAATATGTCAGTATAAGGCTATGCATGACTCCTTATTTCAGCTCCAGTTTAAAGAATCTGACACATATATTTAGTTTAAAATGAAGTGGAGGGGACTTCCTCTGTCAAGAATTCATGAGTATTTTTATGAGTTCTTGGACTAAAGAGTATATATTTTATTTCTTCATAATCTGTCTTTTCTCATTTTAAGATGACACCTTTGTTGGCCAGATATATAGACACAGCTTAGCTATTTCCTCCTACATATTTGATTTTAAGTCTGAAATTTTCTTAGTATTTTGAGATTGAAAATCACCCTGCTGTCAGTGTAGCCTATGTCTTGGCAGGCTTGAGATCACCAAAGTTGAAAATCCTTAAATTACAGAGGTTGGAATTGCAGAGATGTTCACTAAAGTGGTACAAGAAATGCCATTTTGATGGATAATGAGGTATGGAAGATTTGTTTTCAGTGTGGACCGTATCAGGCACATACCTACCATCCTTGAATAGTGTGTACTTTTTCTAACAATGAAATAACAGAAGAGAATCACTATTGCGGCAGAGAAGTCCTGCAAGATTATGTGCTCAGTATAGAGGTGTCTAAAGTACACAGGCACCTTAGATTTTGAAAAGTATGTTGGATATAAGGGAAGTCTTAGTGCAATCCATTGATAAAGTTTGTATGTGAAATGAGCTTTAGCAAATGAAGTATGACTTTTGCAAATAGTGAGTTAAAATAAAGAGATAGCCATTCCTGTAGTAAATAGTGTGTCATAATAACAGCAGTGGGTCTAGAAAAAAAGTTTTGCAGAATCTATAAGAAGAAGAATCAAGGTAAGTTAAAATATCTACTAAAAGTCATACTAGTTTCTGTTAGGGGAGGAATTAGAAGTATGTGATCACACACATATTGGAATATACATGATGACCAGCCAATATATAGCTATTGGGATTGTACATACTTCCATTACTTTATGATCAGTTTTATAAAATTCTTACAGAAATTGTAACTTTAGTCAATTCTCTGCAAATCTTTTCTGTTGTCCTTCTAAACCTGCGGTTAAAACTACTTCCTTTTAGGTGAAAAGAACATCAGAAAATGGAAAGATGTTCCCTCTCTTGGGTAGGCAGAACCAATACTTTAAAAAATGGCCATACTCCTAAAACTATTATACAGATTCAATACAGTCCCAAACAAAATTCCAAAGGTATACTTTACAGAACTAATGCAAACAATCCTAATTTATATCCATATAATTCCAATTTATACAGAACCAGAAGAGATCCAGAATAGCAAAAGCAATTTTGCACAACAAGAGCAAAGCAGGAGGTTTTGCAGTACCTGACTTCAGGCTATACTACAAAGCAGTGTTGGTAAGAATGGCATAGTACTAGAACAAAAACAGATCCATGGATCAATGGAGCAGAATAGAGGATACAGAAGCATCCTCAGACAAGTTCAACTATTTGATCTTTGGCAAAGGGGCCAAAGGCATATGCTGCAGGAAAGATAGCCTATTCAACACATGGAGCTGGGGAAACTGGTTAGCTTTGAAGAAGATTGGAACTGGACCCATATCTCTCACCACATGCTAAATTGAAATCAAAATGGATCAAAGATCTAAACATTGAAACAGAAACATTAAACCCACTGGAAGATAAAATAGGTGAAACACTTAAAGACTTAGAGGTACGAAAGGACTTTCTAAACAGAACCTCAATTGCATAAGAAATAGCAGCAAGAATCAACAAATGAGATTATATCAGACTGAAAAGCTTCTGACCAGCTAAAGAATCAATCAGTAGAGTGAAGAGACAACCTACAGAATGGGAAAACATTTTGCCAGCTACTTCTCAAAGGACTAATGTGTAGAATATGCAAAACAACTAAAAAAATTAAACCATCTAAAATTCAAAACCTAGCCAAGAAGTGGGAGAACAGGCACTTCACAGAGAAAGAAGTAAAAATGGTCAACAGATATATGAAAAAAATGTGTAACACTTCTGGCCATTAGAGAAATGCAAATTAAAATAACACTAAGATCCCACCTTACTCCGGGAGGAATGGCAGTCATCAAGAAACCAAATAATAACAGCTGCTGGCTTGGCTGTGGTGAAAAAAGAACCCTCCTCTATTGTTGGAGGGAATAAAACCTGGTACAACCATTATGAAAATCAGCGTGGAGATTTCTCAAGGAACTGAAGTTAGGAATTCCATGTCACCCAGTGATCCCCCTGCTGGGTATCTTCCCCAAAGAGTTTAAGTCATCATATTCCAGAGATACATGCATAACGATATTTACAGCAGCACGATTTGTCATAGCTAAATCCTGGAAGCAGCCTGTACACCCATCAACAGATGACTGGATGAAGAAAATGTGGTATCTGTATATAAAGGGACACTCTGAAGAGCGACACATTTGAGACATTTGTAAGAAAATGGGTGCACCTGGAAAATACAATGTTGAGTGAAATAAACCAGACACGCAGGCTTAAACACTGTATGAGATCCCTCATTTGAGTGAGGCAAAGCACAAAGAGAATGATAAAGAAGACATGGAAGAGGACAAGAGGACAGATCACTTGCAGTAGGGAAGCGGTCCAAGGGGTCAAGGGTGAGGGCGAGGATGAGGGGAGAGGAATAGGTAGAATAAAGATGTGTCATGTACAGGAACCTAATAGCCCCAATGTGTGTAGACATTACATGCCATAACAGAAGCTAAGGTTAATAATACTAAGAAGAATAAAAATCAGGTTAGAGGAATTAGAGGAGGAGGGAGGGAAAGGAAAGGGGGAGGGGACTAAAAACGAAATAAGCCATGGTATGTCCATGTACCCACTCCCGAAGATGACTGTAAAGTGCATGTACTACAAAGAGACACTAATAAAATAAAAAAGTAAAAACCCCTCCTTTTGGCATTGTCATTCTTCAGTAATCCATGTTACTTTCACTGTTCAGATAGATGTATTTATTTATTTAGTTTTGCAATAACCATATTTATTCATTTTATAGACCTTCAGCCTTTCATACTTATATTTTTTATTAGTTCTTGTGCATAGCACATAGTGTCTATATCCCTGCAGAAAATTGGTACGTGCACACAACATATCTTAATTGCTTTTTTCATTCCTTTTTCCTTCCCTGCTTTTCTCCTCTGTTCATCGCTTGATCTCCTTTATTTTATTTTTTGTCCATGTTTGCGACATACAATGTTTACATCCCTCATGTGGGCTGGTACACGTACACACCATGTCTTCACCCCTCTTTTCACCTTTTTCCCGCTTTTCCATCTCTCCCTCCATCTCTTGATCCCCTCCCCTCTGAGAAAGATCTCAGATAGATATTTTTATGAATGAAGTACATGTTATACCAAGGCAAACGATGTGTCTCTGGTGTAAGTCATAAGTGCTATGGGAGACCACCAGGCTGCTCTCTCCTGCAAAACAAAGCCCTCCTTGCAACCTGTCCCTGACCCCTCCTTTGCCCTGTGTGCTGAGATACGCAGAACTGGCTATATTGATACAACGTTCCTGGCAGCCTTGCATACATCGAAACTATCTGCTCATTGCTAATTGGAGGCGTCTGTGCCTGGTATGGCTACAAAGTTTCTTTTCCCTATGACTCTGCTGACCCCCACCCACTTCCCTGATGGATACCAGTGAAAGCCTTGGGCTATTGGAGCCGAGGCCTTTTGATCCAGAGAGAGCATCGGGCCATCCCACAGCTCCTCAACTGCAGATAATCTTTGTCTTTCTTTTTCATCCCTGTACCATGTTGCCAGGTGGGTTAGACTGATACCCTCTGGGGGTTTTGGTAAGTGCCAGTCTGGCTTCTAGCCCTAAGTCCTTTATCCTTGCCAAACCTCCAAAGTTAAAGCCATAGCGTGCACAGCTGCCAGCTCACTGGGGCTGATCTCTGTCTGGAAATCCACCTTTTTGCTAGGAAGCAAGGAACGATCATTTCCGCTGAGGCGAGAAAGCTTGCGTTGTTTTACGGTAAGTTCTGTTACAGTTTAGCTACACAGTGTAAACATACAAGATGACTGATGTTTTTTAGTTTCCGCTCAGACACAGCAACAGGTACATACATAATTTCTGAGAGCTGTAAGACGATTACAATTTCTCATCAATACTCCTTTATTTTGTGAATGGTCGCTACTTTAGCACACAAAGGACTGTCAAGCAGTAGTCCCTGCACTGCTGAAGCCCTGGCTGATAGCACAGAAGTTTTCAAACTCTGACAAAACAATCACATTAACATTGCACATCATTCTGATAGTAAGTAGTATCCGGAAATGGCTTCTTCAGGGGAGGGTGGAATTGCAGGTACACGGATTGCTTTTTAGCAGGAGCCTCAAGATATCTAATGCCATGGATCGTTCTGGAACAGCAAAGCCACCATTCATGAATAAATGACACATGGGTCAGAAACTTCTACACGTTCTGTTAACACTGGCCAGAGACAAGGACATTTTCTGATCTTTCTCTGAAAAATATTTATTGAAAGTTCATTCTTGGAACGTCTCTTCGTTCACCTGTATTCATCAAAGTTAATGCGGGATATTTTGCCTCACGCAAGCTAATTGTTTTGCTTTGCATGTTGGTATGGATCTATCTCTGGACCTTTTTTGAATTGGTCATATGATACCATCTTAGGAGGTAGGTACTAATGTTTTCTTCATGACAGAGAAAATGTTAGTACCTGCCTCCTAAGACAGTAGTGAAATTTTGTATTTTAAACTATTAGAACTCTTGGAAGAATCACTACTATAGAACCAGTATTCAGTAAGTACTGACTACCATCTTTATATAGTGATTAGTGCTACTGTGACTGTCTCTATCTGCTGAAGGAGGTATTACAGAAAAGTACAATAGATATAAGAAAAGCCATAGTGACCTGAGATCTGAGCCTCTATGATAACAATAATTGAATAGACAGTGATTGTAGTCTCAGTTATCTATTAATTGTTTACCATAACAGGAATAAGTATATATATTAGGTGCTAAGTATAGTGCAAAGCATTTCACATAAAAACATCTTATATTATGCTCATCAAAATCAATCAGGAAGGTACTTCATTTTAAAAGTGTCTTGGGAATTAGAATTCCAGTTGAGGAAACTTGGAGACTTTTCCCCATGTCATACACCCAGGGAATGCAGGAAGCTGTTTTTACACTCAGGGTTCCTGACACCAAACTGAAGCCTGCAAGCCACATTTTGACAAGGTCATTGCCATCTCTTCCCTTCTGAGGATACAGGTTTATAACAAATTTAACTTTTGCCTTCTTTTCCCTGAAGAATATGAGTGAGTCCTAGATTGAATTTTCCAATAAATTTAATTATTTAATATCTGCTGCAAAAAGAGAGAATATGGTAGACTTACATTACTTCTTTCAGGTGCATATATTTTTTTTTCTCAAAGCTTTCTAGATCTTGAGTTTCCCCAGAAGTGTGACACATAGGCATCTAACATGGAGGCTGAGGTGGAAAAGGAGGGGACTGTCTGTCCCTTTTTCTCTGTCCACCCTCAGGAACTTAATGGGTAAAATAAATTTTGTGGCTCTAGCAGCTTCAGGAATTTCTTTCTTTATGCTCATGATTTGAAATCAAGTTCGTCCATTTCCTTGGTTAACATTCATTGCTTGAAGTGACTTTTGCGTGTTTAATCATAAATAATACCTTTGGTTTGTTGTTTTTCTCTATTCATTTTTAGTGATTTTGCTAAGTCTACTTAGAGCGACTAAATATTCAGAAGTGGGCTCAGTTGTCTTTGTGGTAATGAAAAATGATCAATTTTGTAATAATTGTAAATGAAGATAAATTAGAGAAAAGGGAAACAAAATATCACCAATTTCCTTGGCTCCAAAATTTTCTTTGCCATGGGCAAAGAACTCAAGTTCTTTGCAATTCTTGGCATCTGTATGGGATACAAGCAATTTTGAGAAGAAAAACACAGCCTGCTTCTGAAGTATGGGTTATTTTAATTTTCAGTGTAATAGGGTGAGGGACTTCCTTCATAAAGTGTGAGTTTTTTCCTACAATCTTATTTCTCTTCTCAGACAATTAAAGAAGAAAGCTAGTGGACCATTGTTGGCTGTAAACAAAAACAAACCACCAACAAAACAACCTGATTTCAGAGTTTTGGCCTCTTTTGTTTGTCTTGAATTTCTTGCTTCAAAAACAATAAATGTTTCAGTAACCTGACTGCAGAAAATACTTATTGGAAATTTTGATTTCATCATCTGATCTAATTCATTTCACAGTAAGGTGTGGGCTTAATATAGGAACTTTCTTTTTTTGTTTATGACATTTTCACACCTACAGATATTTTCAGGCACATGGAGGGACTAGCAAGCAGCTGATTGCTTCTGAAATTAGCACAGTACAGACACAGAGAATAACTTGTGTTTAAAACTGAAAATTCTGAAGGACAAGGCTGCTTGATAAATGAAGCTTCATAGCATGTTTCCATGCATTTTTATTTTTCTATTTATTAATTTATTTGAGAATTCTGACTGATTGCTCAATTAGGGTTTAAGTTTAAAATCTTTTATTTTAAGCCAGCCATATTAGTCTTGTTTGAAGATGAAGATGACAAATTAATAAGTGTGGAAAAGCTTTTAATTTTGAAATATGTGTATACTGAAAAAAGAAAATTTTCCTTTGAAGAAAAATGGAATTGTACTAACACCTATGTGTTTTGCAGTTAATCAGTGTGAAATTTCATGCTAAATTCTAGCTCCTCAATTAGAACAAGGCATTTTTTCTGCTCAGGAAAATGTAGTCATCTGAGCCATCTCTATTTTGCTTTGTTAAAAAAATACCTAGAAATCTGGAGAGGCTTACATTTGTGCATGGTCAAGAAATACATTTCTCTTAAATAAAACTTATTCTATCTGGAGTGCGTATTTCTACGCTATTTTTATCTCAAATTTATATTAGTATGTGATTTGAAATTTATAATTTTAAAATGATCACTTTCATTGCCTTAAGAGGAAAGATGTTGAGCAGCCAAGTACTTCTGTAGTGGGAATCACCCGCAGATCATGTGAAACAAAGCTCTGGGTTCTTCCATCATGATCTATTAACAGAATAAATACTTGCTAAATATTTCAGACTATTGTGTGCTCTTCACATGCATGTCCTTGTAATATGCCAATTAGTTGTAATCTACTGATTAGAATCATAAGGTTTTTTTACATGTAGAAAGCACATTCATGCTACTTACAATTCAGTTAGTGAATTTTTTCTTCCACCACCATTTGACATGAGAATAATTCTTTAAAGTTTACTGCTGAGTCTTCCACAGAAGATATATTGTACTCCTTTCAATTTCCAAGGCTCCCTTTCCCTAAAATTACAGGGACTGTTGAAATTGGACACTGCATTTAGCGATTATTTTCCCTCTGGGAACTGATAACTTTCAGAAACTTGAGCTGCCCCCTTCAGTTGCAACAACGCTTCATTGTGAGCAGCGTGTTTTGTGTAAAATGCCGGTTAGCATGGCTTTAATCATGCGGCAATTAAGAGTAACATTTAGAATGAAATGTGGAGGTGCTCCTTTATCTTCCTACCCTGTCCATATGGCCGTTGGAAGTTGAATTCATGCTTTCAACAGCTTTTTCATCTCACCTTTATTTTTGGTTTGTTAGTTTCCTGAGTGTATGAAATGAAATCTGAAAATGGTCACTGTAACAGTGTGTTCTTGAAAAACTAAAAAAACCATAATGATATAAGGAATGGTGGTGCTTTGCTCCTCTGTTGACATGGCATAGTGGTTTTGACGGACTGTAGATTTACTCTGAATATTCAGGCACCATGAGACCTCCCTGCTTGCTACCTCTGATGTGGTCTTGCAACATGGCAAGGGGAAAGAAAACCGAGTAGATAAATAATCCAGAAAGCTAAATTCAGCTGTGTGATATGTTTGGTTTCTTCAGGTGTTTGCCTCTGTTGAGTTCTGCAGCCTTCTGGACAAGGTTTTTGTCAGGGGAGCTGTATGAGCCCCGGCAGCACTGAAGGTGACCCACGTACACGTCAGTTCTCATGTCCCCAGGGCTCTGCTGGTCTTTGCGGCTCTCTGATCTCTGCGGCGAATGCCTCACGCTTCCTTCTGGCCGAGTGTCCCAGTAGCATCCTCGGACTTGGTCAGGGGCTCCTTGCTCTCAGTTATCCCTAAGGTTTCTCAAGTCTCTCCTATTGACATGGCACCAGTTCAGTCCCCTCTCAGGTCCGGTTGCAACTTCTATTTGATCTCTAAACTGAATCTACCATGAAGATTTCAGGTGAGTGATCAATCATCTTTCACTGCAGCTATCTCCACCTACAACACCCTGCTGGCAGATACCATCTCAAATCAGCATCTAACGCGACCACCAGCGGGGAAAGCTCGGGCTTGATTTCCTTGACTCTGTGGCTACTCCAAGCTGTTCTGGAAAATTGTCTCCTCTGGTTCCGAGGAAAACACAATGAAAAACAGAACGTTTCTATTCAATGATTTTTTTCTGAACCTAACATGGCACCTTTCCACGACTTTGGTGCTAAGAGAGAAGACCAGGAATACATAATTCCTTACCTACTTTTCATTAACTTGTTTTTTAATTTTTTATTAGTACATCTTGGTGGTTCATAACGTTTACATCCCTTGTGTTGGTGCATCTGTGCAGCACATCTGAATTCTTTCCTCATCTCCTCATTCTCCTCTCTTCGCTCCACCTCTTGGTCCCCTTCCCATTTGAGAAAGCTCTAACTCCCTGTTTCCCATTATCTGTCTTTTATTTCATTCTGCATTTTGGGTTTCTCAAATAAGAAAAACCACTTCGTATTTAAACTCGCATGTCTTATTTCACTTGACATTATGATATAAAGGTGAATTCATCTTCCTACAATTGACCCATTAACTTTTGTTTTCTTCCAAATGTTTCCCTTTGCTAGGGCACAATACTCAACATTCACAGCTTGAAGGGGAAAAGACTTAATTTGGCTCATGATTTTAGGACATTCAGTATGTGGTAAGCTGGCTCCAACAGAAAAAACATGATTGCATAAGGGTGTGGTGGAGCACAGGTAAGTTGTTCGTGGTGGTCAGTTGCAGAGCAGGGGCACAGAGCTAGAGAGAAAGGGGAATGATTTCAGACCACAGAGTCATATGGTCTTACATGTACTCCATGACCCATCACATGCACTGAAGTCTACCTGTTTAATACTCTGATTGACTCCTACCCCAATCAATCTGGCCCAGTCAGGCCTAAGCACTACAAGTTTATTTTCTTTATTCCACAATCACCAGGGAAAGAATTGTTGGGCTTCTCCCCCTTTCCTCTTTCAATTTGTTAAGAAAACTCACTTTAAACCCATTTCCAAAGCTGACTTCTGCCTTTTCTTTGATTCAGTTTTATTGACAAGAAACAGGCATTTCAGATGGATTTTGCCAGTTACATTTGAGTTAGGCTCTGGATATAGATGTACATCCACTGTGTTCATAATTCATTCAAAAGATCACCTTCCTTTTCTGGCCTTTGCTAGTAACAAAAATGCTAGTTTATCTTTTCCCAAGTTCTTTCTGGAAAATGCGGAAGCTGCAGAAAGATTTTGCTTTTGTTATATCCGAATAACTCACACCATGCTCCCATTAGCACCCTAAGTTGATTTTTCCTTAAAGTTGGCTCATGACTCTCTGCCTGGGAATGGCATTCTGCACGGGTCTGAAAAGGATGAAGGCATTTCTTTTTCTGAGTCTGTGTCTTTGCTTTGCTTTCTCCTTGTACCCAGCACAACCAAAGCACCCCTCACATCACTGAAGCAACAGGCACACGTGAATGCAGTGGGCACTGGGGTGCAGCCCTCAGCCCTTAGAAACCTCATTTGGCTTCAGTGAAGCAGTCTCAGCTGCAGGACTTCCCATCTCCCTGTCCACATGCCCTCCTCTTGGACCCTGCTCATCTTTGTTGTGCTCATTCCTGCCTTCCCATGGGTCTCTGGGGAGCAGGCAGGGGGGCATTCCCTCACATCTGGTGGGATCACTTTCTCAGGATTGTAGTTTCTGTGGAAAGTTGACTGAAGTTTATTCCTCAAGCTCTTTCTGCAGGTGGCAAACCTAGAATTACAATCTTTGCTTCTTCCTCTACTGTCATTTGGCCAAACCAAATTTTGGGTTCTCCTCCCATGCAAAAGCTCCCTTGAGGTGATTTGATGGAGCATAGCTCTGAGCTAGTGGAGGCTACTCCTTCCAGCCAGTGTCCCCTACTTAGGGGAGGAAAGGGCAGCCCCATACTGCCCCAAGAGTTCCCTCTCCCCTTCTCCATGTATCCAGTGAATTATGAACCAATCAGAGACTGCAGTAGGTGTACATCTGCAAGAAGGAGCATTGCCAGTGTAGAGAAGGAAAACTCACCTACCTGTACGCCAGGCTGCAGGAGCCTGAGCATGTGGGCCGCCACTAAGAACAGAAAAGAGGCTTGATTTTTCATCAACCTCCAAAGGATGTGGCAAACTTCATGACGACCGCATGGCTGGGCTTTGATGCTCTGGAGAAGTGGGAGCTGCACAGGGTGAACGTGAGGTCCTCGCCTCACAGCGAGCTGCTGTAGCCTCCCTTCCACAGAGCGGGGCTTTCTCCTTCACCGTCTCTTCTCAAGTCTGTGGCAAGCTATTCTGAGTTCCCGGCAGAGACTGGCATTATGTACCAAATAGCTAAAGCAGAACCCAGTATATGTATGGCGTGAGCAAAACAAAAGGATCTCTGTATCCGTTTCCTAGGACGGTTGTAATAAGACTTCACAAACTGGGTGGATTAAAACTCACAACTTATTTTCTCAGGTTCTGGGAAATAGACGTGCTCTATTCACCCGGCAGAGGAACTGCACTTCCTCCAGAGAGATGGGCGGTGGCTTTTCCTTGGCTCTCTGTCTCTGATGGCGCTGGCCATCTTTGTCACTTCTCGACTTGTCAAAATATTACTCCAACATTTGCTTCTCTTGTCACATGACCTTCTCCCTGTGTGTATCTTTCTGGAGTTCAGATTATTTTAAACATGCTTTTTAAGTGACAACAAACATTGTCTCTATCATATGTGACATATTGTTTTGAAATATAAGTACATGGCTCAAGGGCTAAATCAAGCTAATTGATGCACGTGTCACCTTGCCTAGATATCATATTTAGTAGTGTTTTTATTTTACCAATTTTTGAACATATTATTCAAGAAAATATTATTAATTACAATTCCTGAAATGTATTTCTCCTGCCTAGTGAAATGTTGTCCCCTTTGACACGTCTCACTGACTCCTCCCTCCGTCTTCCTCACCCCAGTTGCCTGCACAATAATCTTACTTGCCTACTCGACTGAGTTTACTGATCTTGTGGTCTTGTCACAGAAAATGCCGCCCAGCCAGTGGACTTCGGTTTCTCAGCTGCCAGGTAACGGTTCCTGCTGCAGTTCCGGTCGCTCATGTCTCTTAGAAACGGCTGGTCACTGTGATGCACATTGTACTAGCCAATCCCCAATGGACACGCCATTCTGCCACTGTGCTTCTTGTTTGCTTATCTCATATAAGCCCTGGACCACCAGAGAGCAGGGCCTGATATTCCAGGGATGATCCCAGTCGGTGCCTGTCAATGTAAATAAATCTGCCTCCAGATCCTGGTGCCATTTTGGTGTTTCCGCTTGCCATTGCAGTTTCTGTGTCTGTACTATTTCACGTCATGTCGCAAGTCACAAGATTTCCTTCTTCCTAAAGTTCACGTGTCCATTTCTGCTTTACAAACACAACCACCACTGTGACCAACTTTAAGTTTTACTCTAAGTTCTTGTTTTAAGATGATTCGATCTCCTCTGGGAGACTTCTTTCCTTTCTCCTCCAAAATGAAATATCACCCATTCATTACTATCACCCTCCATCTTATTTTTTTTTCTGCATAACTCTCAGTACCATGTAGCATTATGGGTTTTTGGGTTTTTTTGATACCAGGAATTGAACTCTTGACCTTGTGCCTGCCAGGCAGGTGCCATGACATTGGGCTATATCTCCAGCCTCAGTATTACATTTTCATTTAAAAATTTGTTTCTTTCCTGTGCCTCTAGTAGAGACGGTGCCTCACACAGAACCTGGGGTGGATGACGGGTTTCCATGTGTGGAAGTCACAGCCCTGAGTGAGTTGGGATCCCTTCCTTTGGTCTCTATGCCTTGAAACCATCATAGCATACTTTTTTTCTACTACCAAAAACTTTCTCAGATGAAATAGACATAACTTTAACCAACCGAGGGGAATTTTCATAAATCACACAAAGAAAAATAAAATCAGTAGGAGCCGAAAATGCATTATTTCAGACTCTGGTTTTGAGAGCGATGCTGTGGAGATATAAACATCTTTGTTGTCATTGCACTTTCAGGCTGCTTTTGAAACAAATTTTTTTTTTTGATGACAGAAGGCAATGCAGGGTTGAAAGGGTCATTTTCTGAGCAATGCTTTACTGGAACCACTTTGTTTTAGAGTTTGTTTGCCACACACGAAGCTAAGTTCCTCTGTGTTGAAGCCAGGAAGAAAGTGTACGTAGAGACTCGGAAAAGCAAATACGGGCCACCCTCTAATGTCGTCTTTAATGTCTTGGGAAGAATGTAGAAAGTCCATTATCATTTCTTCAAAAGCAATTTTAAAATGCAAATACAGGTGCTCAGAGATTCTTGTCTCCATAAGATTGTCAATTTTCTTGGCCTGCACTCATTTATTTTCCATCGAGAATGAAATTATGGGGCAGAGATTATTTGTCTACAGTTACCATGACTAACTCAGTCCCAGCTCTGACCTAAACTCTTTTCACTTAGAGTCTGTGAAGTAGAAAATAATGAGGCCTGAGTTATTTTTGAAATGTGAAACCCGAAACTGCCAGAATTTATGCAAGTTCCTTGAAGGTAGAGTTCAGAGCATCTTTTGTTGCACTATTCCCTGATGATCGAGACCTGGCTCCTTCAGCTCACTCTGCTTTGCATTAAACTCGAGTCTGCTCTTATGGACTCTTAAATTTAATGGCGTGTCCCATATTTTGTTTCAGTGTTTATTCTCACTTTGTTTTCCAGAAATTAACTGCACAATATCCACTTTTCCCACTAGGGATTAACTAAATGCTAAATTTTAGAATGCTTTAAGGTTAGCTTCAGTCATGCTCAACTATCTAATCCAACTTGTTGATCTCCTTATGTTGAAAATTCTAAGTATGTTTGTGGTTGTAAATAATATCAACACTAATAAATACTCAAGATGAGAAAACAGAGAAATCTGACAGATAAGTAACTCACAGTGTGAGTTTATTTTTACCCTTAGCTATTAATAACTAGCTTTTATAAAAGCTGTTATAATTTAATGGATTATAAGAATATTTTGGAACTACAGTTCTTGTATCCTTGCTCAACGCATGCATTTTTAATAGTGTTGAAAGATCGATTTAAGATGAATCGTCAGTACCTAACTATATATGTGTCTGTGTCTGTGTGTGGGTATAGAATTCATTCTTCTAAGTAATATTCAATCGCAAGCATATTTCATATTAATCCTGTAAAAAAAGTGCACCCAGACCCCCCTTCCAGCTTCCTGGTCTTGGCCTCCCCTGCCCCCACCTCCTGAAACTGTAACTCCTTGGCCCCACTGTGCAAGCACACACTTCAAACCCAGGCTTGCATGTTTTCTGCTACATCACTTTCAGTTCCTCCCTCCACCATTCAACCTCATTTCCTGAGAAGTAATTTGAATCTTAATGTGAATGGAGCCTATATCGGCATTTGCCAAGCTCTGTTTTGGGTCTGAAAGATGTTAAGCAAGCAGTGTTTTGAGAATATAGTATTCCATCCTCAAAAATGCTTGGGAGTATTCTAAATCCTCTTCTCAGAATTTCAAAATGCAAGTGAACATGTGAAAGTTTCTGAAAGCGAAATAAACCTGTTTCATTTTGTTTTACAGTTAAACAAGCCAACTTCTTTGCTAAAGGGAAGACCAATCTGGCCATCTCTATTCCAATCCTTGAATAGATATTTCTCTTTACAGCAGCTAAAGACTGGCTAACTTTTATTAAGAGGAAAAGATATTTCTAAAATACCAGCACAAAGACTGCTTTCTATCCTTCCTCCGTGTCAGACTTTTTTCCCAGGTGTGGGGCTGTGTATAGATGTGATTAGGGTCAGACCATGGGGAAATTCATAAGGACTTTAAAAATTATGCTATCCTTACTGAAGAACCACCAAAAGCTTTTCCAGAAGGTAAATGGAGAATCTGTGTAACTGAAGTCACTGGGAGGTCAGGGCAGAAATTTGGTTGGAAGGGAACTGTAAATCCTAGAGCCGATTTTATGGTTGCCGTCGTAACCCCAGTGGGAATGCTGAGGTCTTAAGCTGGGATCACAGCTGTAGAAAGGATTTGAGAAACATATTCAAGGGAGATTTAACACCAGAAAATGAGGAAAAGTAATATGCCAATTGGATTCCACGGGGTCTTCGCTCGAACTGCTCATGGTGTTGTAATTGACTCAGAGTGAATGGGAAGAGGCAAGAGGAGCTGGGTAATAGTGTGGCTTTGGACACACACAGGTTTAGGGAACAACTCCTTTTAAAGAACACCTTCGTTGCTAGGGTCTCCTCGGGTGGGTGCAGGAAGGTTTCCTCTGGGCATTTTGTGCTGGCCACTCGCTGCCAAAGTGCGGCTGGCTTCCGTCTCTTCCCTCCTTCACTCATGAGTGACCGCTCTTGACGTTTCTCAGAGTTCTGCCTTGCAGCTGTCTGTCTACCTGTCACACATTTGCTTTAAATCATGGGGAGTGGAAGTCCAGGA
>RJWT010006566.1:0-28935 GCA_004365215.1 Cuniculus paca | reverse complement strand
TAATGTGGTGTACAAGGGATGTCTAGAATTCCTTTCAAAAAATCTTTGGTGGTTTTTAGTTATTTCATAACAAAAATTATCTTGGAGGAGAAATACTAGTAAAAAGAATTTACATGGAAAATAACTAAACAAAAAAAAAACAAAATAATACTATGCACTAGTGTGGAAACCTCCTCTGAAGATTCAAGATAATTTTTAGATTGATATTCTCTTAACACAGAAGAAAAAAAGGATCTCAAACATTCTCTATATAATACATTTATCTATATATCTGTATCTATCTTCTACTATAGAGAGACAGAGAGAGGATCCTGAATTTACTTATTTATGCACCTTTAGTCAAATTTTCTCAGGCAATTTTATGCACACCTCCTACCCTCAGACAAAGTTATGTTATATATCTGCTCAAACTTCTTATCTTTAGAGAAGTTTGCCTGATCACTATCTAAAGTAGCAGTCCTTGTTACTATACCCCAACAATCTTTAAATCAGAGCTTTTAGTGTCTCCTGCATTATATCACAGCTATACATTTTTTTATAGGTCTCCCCTGTTAGAATGAAAGGCCCAAGAGTAAGAGGACTTTATTCACCCGGTTTACTGTTCTACTTTTGGCACTGAAATGATGGTTGATGCAAAGTAGGCTCAGCCAACTCTTTTCTGAGCTGTATACCTAAATACCCAACTACTTATTCTACATTTCCATCTGCATGGCTCTTAAGTATCTAGAATTTAAGACACTCAAAACTGAACCCATGATCCATACCCAATCATATCCCCAACAATGGTAAAAGTCAGTAATGACACTGTTAATCCCTGAGCAACTTAAGCAAAACATTTTGGGGTCATCCTTGATTCCTCTACTTTCTTTACCCGCTGCATCTAACCTCGCAGTCTCTTTACTTATGCCTCTCTCAAACTGGCAAATCCTCTCCTGCCTAACTTAGCACACAAGTGTGAGCCACCAACATCTTGATCTGACTCCTATAATACCTATCTAATCTCTGAACTCCTGCTCCCTCCATAACCACATTCTCTTTATCAAATATCAGCATTGTCCTTCACTGGTTTCCTACTGCTTCTCAAATAAAGAACAAAATTCTTAACATGGCTTCGATTCTATCACTACCAGTTCATCAATCAACCACTGAAATACAACAGAACAGGGCTCCTATTCTGACAGTCCTAATTTTACCTGACACTGTCCTAATTTAGCAAAATTTACCTAAGATTCAAATACATGAAAATATCAAGTACAAGATGTAATGAAATGTGTAACGTTTATAATGTTTCCACTTCCTATTAAAATATTTAGTGAACTATCTTTTTAAAACACTTGGTGGGAAAAAATATCAAATCTGCCAACCTCAAACTTCCCCTGATCAGAGAGATGGCTACGAAGAACACAGACGACAACACATTTGTGTTCATTGTGGATGTCAAGGCAAAAAGCACTAAATCACACGGGCTGTGAATAGCCCGTTTTGATGATGCCAACAAAACTGGGTATATCTAAAATGAATTCTGCTAGTTACTTCCAACTATATATATTTTTTCCATTAAAAAACCCACCAGGGATATACACCTACATGTGAATGTATGGAACAAAGGGTAAGATATGCTCTTAAATTAAAAAAAAAAAAGGGAGAGAGAGAGAGAGAACAGCATTCAAAGTATAAACCCCCTTGTGTCAGGAGGGGTGGAGAATAGAAAAGACACATACACAAATACATAAAATGGGGGTGTTATGGTTTGTATCTAGGTGGACCCCCAAGCCTCATGTAGTCATGGAAGCAGCTGAATCTAGCGTTTGTGATTGGTTTGTTGCCTAGCACTGGGATTGGCGCTGTGAGTTCTGCACCTGACCAGGGGTGGAGCTGGCATACAATGTAAGGTCGGAATGGGGGGCGTGTTCTTCCCTCTTTTGCCCTGTTTGTGCTTGCTGCTTGTGGGTTGCCATGAATGGCTGCCCCTCAGCCACACCATCCTGCCTTGGAACCAGCTAAGTATGGACTGAAATCTCCAAGAACTATAAGAAATAAACCTTCCCTTCCCCAATTTTGGGTGTTGGGTATTTTGTCTCAGCAACCAGAGAAAAAGTAACCAAGACACGAGGCTAAAGGACAGGGAAGATTTATTAATTTATTTCACATGTTGTTCAAAAAAATTTCAATGATTTCTTTGACTTTTAAAATTGTATATTTTATATATTATGTACATATTATTTCAAGTGTATGTTTTACTTTTATAATTTTAATAATGTTTTTCAGAAGAATTACCAGAAATGATCAGCTCATTAGTATAACTGAGATGGAAATAAAATTTCTATGCTTCTTTCCCTCACTTTTCTTCAAAAAAGAAATAAACTGTATGGGGTTTACTCCTGCTAATCTAAGCCAAAATCAGAAACACAAACAAATTATGACTCTAGCACCTATATATAACATTTTTCTAGCCACCATTGTGTCAATGAGCAATACAAAACAAAAAAGGCCTCAAGTTATGACCACTGTTAGAAGTTCAGATGAGATCAACTGTGTCCACCATTAACCTTAATGTATAGAAATTAAACTCATTCCTACCTTGACTTGACAATTTCTTTCTCATATATCTCTTCAATTACCTGTGAGCAAAAATATAAAAATGTTTAATATCTCAAACAACTTTTTTCCAGACCTAAAATGATCGTTTTCAATTACTGAGATCGTATACAATAAAATAGCTTAGGACAGTTGTCAAATATTACGATATTGAAATAACGCTTAATAGATTTTGGAAAATAAGGGCACATGCAAAAAGCATAGTAGAAGAAATAGGCCAATAATATATCTACATAAAAACAGTGCCCTAGAGTATTCATAAAAACAATGTGATACGTTTCTAGGGAAAATAAAAATTCACAACATCACGGTATTTTTTAAAACCTTAAAAATATGTAAGTGCTCTCAGTCTTCATCTAAGAATCATAACAACAGGCTTTCAAAAAGTATGACAGTAACTTAAAAGTATTCCACTATCCAAATGAAAATGATAAAGCTGAGAAGTTTGTTCATTTGTGTTAGACTGGACAAAATACACTCTGGAGTTGGAAGCCTGATTCACACTATTCACCAGCATTGGTGATGTACATGACCCTGGGGCAAGTGCCTGTCCTCCCTCATGTCAGCCTCCTTATTCATAAAATGGATCTAAAAATACAAAATACCACATGAGGCTGCTATAAATAAGACAGGGTATATCAAGAATTAGCACAAACCCTGGTACACAATGAACCTTCAATAATAGTCACCAGTAGGAGGGGCAATAGCAGTGCTACTGTTAATAGAAAAAAAAAATCTGCAAAATGATGAAGTGCTTCAACATGGGATAGATAATAAGATACTGTATAGTAACTATAATGTCTTTTACCTGTTTGTTGTGGCCTGTGTTTAGATGTCTCCCCCAAAGCCTTTATGCGATTAAGGTGGAGCTTTTCAGAGGATCTAGAATGTGTGACTATGCGATTGATTCATGGTGCAATGCTAGGAGTAAAGGCGCTAGGATTAAGGGTCAGTGCTACCTACCCAGAGGTCAAGTTGCCTTGATAAGACAGAAGGGACAGAAAGAGATTTGTCACTGTTGGCTGCTTTACCACCTCTGCCTGCCATGAACTGCTTCTCTTCTGTGATACCTGTCTGTCGTGCCACTGACTTGGAGCCAGTTCCTGAGAGACTGAAACCTTTACAAACTGCGAGCTAAATAAACCTTTCTTCCTTTGACATTTTTGTGTTGGTTATTTTGTCCCAACAATGAGGAAAAAATAACTAAGACACTGTTCAAAGTGTCCTTGTCAAATAAATATTTGAGGGTGGCCTCCCGGTAGGGAGGTGATGAGGCAGGCATATCTTAGTCAATCTAGATGAAATTCTGTTACTGATTTTCTATTTATCAAAATTCAAACTAAAAATGAAGGGTCTAATCATGTTTAAATACTAAGCTGAAATAAACTGCCGAAAATATTCGCAGGTAGCTTCATCTAGAATTATCTAGTATTCAATCTGTATGAGCTGAATATCTGAAATTCTTAACCTAATTAGGCTCAACTCCATTTAGTAACATTAGTATATTTCTGCTATTTTATGAGAAGTTACTTTAAGGACTCCTGACCTCAACATATTCAAATATAAAACATACACAAGTATCATATATTAACAGTAAACATATACTGATAATTAACAGTAAATATACACCATTTTTATGAATACTATCCTCATGAATGAAATAGGATTACGGGTAAAACAAAAATGTATTTTTAAGTGAAACACTTAAGCTTAGTGTAAAAAATTTTAAATTAGTTCAGTTTTACCAACTGTGCCTAAACCATCAAAATTCAGTTTATAATAGCATAATTTAAAGTGTCAATCTTCTTATTTAATGGTATGCAATATCAATATACTGCTTCATACAAAGGTCTCTTTCTGAGATGTTATTCCAATGAAAACAAGCATACATGGGCATGGTGGCACACACCAGTAATTCCAGCACTTGGGAGGCTGAGGCAGGAAAACTGCAGTGAGTTTGAGGTCATCCTGGGCTACATAGCGAGTTAAAGGCCAGCCTGAACTACGAAGCAAGATCATGTCTCAAAAAAAAAAAAAAAAAAAACTAAAAAAATACCCACACGTTTAAGAATTTTTCTTTTCATTTGTATTAAACTGTTTCAATTAAACTATAAGGCCATTCCTTTATTTAATATTACTGGTCCTTAGGCATCTATTCTTCCATACTATACAACTTTTCCATCATTATTACAGACTTTTATCTCTCTTTCTCAAACTAAAACTAAAAGTAATCAATTCTGTCCTCAAAGACCTGACAAAAAACTTGCATGAAAATTTCTGTGTATTAGGCTAGGGGTTTAGCTTAGCGGCATAAGCACCTGCCTGGCACACGCAAGGTCATGAGTTCATTCCCCGGAACCAAAAAATACAAAAAAAATTTCCGTATATTTACAAAGATACTACATGGTAATTTACAGTAATAATGAATTTTAATAATCTAGGACTCTAAAAAGGTTACATAAATTATATATACACATTTTGAAAAAGCTTGAAACAATTATACAAGTTATATCTGAATAGTGATTCTTATTCTCTTACTTGTAACTTTAGTTTGATAATCTAAATGTTATAAACTTTTAAAAAAATTATGGAAAGTCTATTGAATTAATCCTTAAGAGATATAAGGAACAGGATTATTCAAAAAAGTATATTACAAACCAAAAATACTTACCTTTATATCAAAAGGTGATTTTTTCTTGATGTGAGGAGCCCAGTATTTACATGCTAACTGTAAAAGTAAACAGGACAAACAGTAAGTTAAAAATTCACACCACCACAGAGCTGGAAGGCTCAGATCGCTTAGCAAAGAGCTGTTTCTTAACAAGGTGGGTACCAGTATGGGGTGACAGAGCAATTCTGGATGATCCACACTGGCAGGGGGCTAGTTAGAGCCTTGGCCCAATCCGTAAAAGTGTTACTGGGGCTGTACACTGCAACTGGCCACTATGATTCAAAAAACAAAACAAATGACCAAAATAAAATCTTTCCAACAATCTCTCTAGAGAGCTCTCTAGGGAGATCGTTGGTACAGCCCAGTAGATAATCACAAGATCAAACATCTTCAGTACAGTGGTAAGAATACCTGGGTCTAGATCCAGATACTCAAAATCTGTAAAACATTGTAGTCTATGAACTAATTATTACAGAGAAACAGTATTTCAGCAAATTCAACTTCACCTAGGAATTTAAATACACATACATATATGCATACATATAATCTCTCCAGATATTTATATGGACTGTATAATATTCAAGAAACATATTCTTACTGATTTTTTAAAAACTAAATTACAGTCTTTTTAAAAATGGATACCTCAGGATCAGTGATTTAGCTCTGCAGCACAAGCACCTGCCTGGCAAGCACAGGGTCATAACATGTATCATCTCTCCTTTCTGAGATTCAGCTTTTCCTTGGGGTCTAACCCATCCTTCACATACCACGACTTTAAAGGACATCCTGCCATCCTACCGGTCTCTAAACTAGTCAGTCTCACGTAAACCAAAAACTTTTCATTCTCCACTGAGTATAGCTACAACAGCAGAGATTATTCAAAACAGTTCCTAATGAAAGTTAGAAAGTACTCTAAATAAAAATACAGTAACATAAAAAAATGGGAGTCATAAAGTTCTAATCTTTGGTCTTTAAATTTTAACTTAGCAATCTCATTTGTTCAGTAAGTGATTAAAAGCACCTTCTCTAATTCTGTTCTCAAAGTACTTCCCTCACATTTCTAATCTGTCATTTTTCATATTAAACAGCGGCAGTTCTTTAAATCCCTTAAAAATCTCTCTCCATATATGTGAACTTCCTGAAGACAAGGACTGACTTCCTTCGCAGCTTAGGAGCACCCAAACATTAGCAAATATCAGGCGTTAATGTTTGCTCCTGTAGCTCAAGACTGCCAAGAACTTTTCATTTCCTCCACTACCATTTAAACTGTAGTACATCTGTTCATTAATTCACTCATCCATTCATTCAACAAACACTCATTATATAATGTGTGTCTAGTACAATACCAAGTGCTGGGAGCACATAGAGAATTAAAGAGACTTACTGCCTAGACTCAGCTCACATAATCTAATGCAAGACAACATAAAGTACGATTATGTGCCATGCTCTGTAGGCTGTCTCATTCAGTTCTACAGTTTTATGTATTATCTTGGGTCAGTAATTCCCAAATTCATGTTCAATTCAAAGTCTTGCCAATATTTTCTAGCCTCACACATTCAACTGGCTTCTCAAGACTTTCAATTAAATGTCTAGCAGGCATCTCAACCTTAATGTGGCCAAAACAAAATTTTTGATATTCCCCACGAAACCTTCTCCTTTCCCGGTCTTCCTCATCTTACGAAATGTCTAAACCATTCACCCAGTTGTTTCAACTCTCCTTAATTCATCTTGCCTCTCTTCCTTCACAACACATAACCCCCAAGTGCTACTGCCTCTAGTTGCAGAATATAACCAGTCTACTTCATCTTTTAATAGTAGGGGCTCTGTCATCTCTTACCTGCACTAGCCCTATTGCTATCCCTACTACTCCTTCTGCTCCCTCGTCCCTGTTCAATTCCCAAATTTTAGCCACAGAGATCTTTCAAACATATTGCTCACCTAATTATAATTAAAATGTATTACATTTAGAATAAAATCCATACTTCTTAGCCTCCAAACTTTATATACAATCTGGTCCCTACATATTGTTCTATCTTCATCTCATACCCTTTTTTTTTTTAATGTGGGTGTTTTTGAGACAGGTTCTCACTATTTAGTGCAGGCTGGCCTTGAGGTCACTACTGTAGTCCAAGCTGGCCCTGAACCTGTGATGATCCTTCAGCCTCAGTCTTCTGAGTGATGGAGAGTGCTGGGATTACAGGCTTACACCACCATGCCCAGTCTCCCTCTCACTTCTTTTGCTACAGCTGCCCTACCCTTCT
This sequence comes from Cuniculus paca, assembly GCA_004365215.1. Classification (NCBI taxonomy): domain Eukaryota; kingdom Metazoa; phylum Chordata; class Mammalia; order Rodentia; family Cuniculidae; genus Cuniculus; species Cuniculus paca. The sequence goes on along the minus strand of RJWT010006566.1, from coordinate 21,405 downwards.
CTCCTGTCACACCTTGAGTCGTTCACACTTAATATTCTCTGGACTGTTTCCTTGTTCTTCCCAAAACTTACCCAAATGTGTTAGGTTAAATGTCATCAGAGAGAAGACTTTCCTGACTACTTTTTGCATACTTTATCTGAGCCACTGTTACAACATTGTTTCCTTTTCCTTAGAGCACTTAATAATCTCTGAAACTATAACCTTGCTCTTCCTTCTAAAAATGTGAGTTCCACTGCAGCAACCAACTAATAAATTAGTTTCACCATGAAAATACAGGTACATGGGGAAAGGGAATTCTGATGTGGTTTAAGATGTCATGGAACAAGCCCCTTTAAACTGGATGGGGTGACACACGCAGGTAATTCCAGCACTTATGTGGCTGAGGCAGGAGGATTGCTGCAAGTTCAAGGCCACCCTGGGCTATACAGCAAGATCCTGTCTCAAAAAACAAACAAAACAAAACAAAACAAGCTTCTCTAATGTAGTATAAAAGAAAGAAAATAAAGGAAGAAGGGCTAAAGTAAGGATTCTACACAGAAAACAATGTTGAAAATTCAGGAAGTAAAACAAGGCATGGCACATTCAAGTAACTGCAGCTTGTTATAGTTAAAGTACAACATTAGAAGGGAGAGGAAAGAGAAGAAACTAAAAGCATAAACACAAACCAGACCACATAATGCTTTGAAGGATTCCAGTAATTATCCTAAGGGCACTCTGAGGTGTGTAGATTTTTAAGAAGAAAAGTGACAAGATCAATTTGCACTTGTGTTAACTCTGAGAGTAGCAAGAAGTATGGGCTGGAGAACAAGAAGAAAGGCAAGATCACATGTTGGTCCAGGGAAAAAATAGTAACAACGTGGCTCAGGGTTACAAAGGCATAGAAAAGCACATAGTCTTAAGAGATATTTAACACAGAAATGTGGGAATTAAGGGAAAGGGAGAGCTCAAAACGATCCCTGGGCTCAGCCTCAACAAAGCTGAGGCAGGAAACACAGAAAAAAGAAGCAATTGCAGGACTGAGTCACCTACATTCCCTCTCAAATACTACGTAACTAATAAGGATTAGGAATGTTGCTGCGGGTAACAAAATTGTGTTTCTCCATTCAAAGCCAACTGTGGCTCACAATGCAAGACAGAAAGACATCTCTTCATAACTGGATCTACCAGGAGCATCTTGTCAGCTGTCACTCTGCTTGTCCAGTCAAGAAAAAGACTACTTCTCCCTCAAGACTGGTTTTCTTGCCAATCTCTGATACACTTGAGACATTCCATCCTCTCTGAATGCACTCCTTCGACCAACTCCCAAACAGCAAAACTACATAAGGAATTTTCTCTGTGTGTATTTTCCTGGATAGTGAATTCTTCCAAGCTGGGCGATTTCTTTCACCTTGTTACTCCCTGCACCTATCGCAGCGACCAGCATATCCAGACACCCAGTAAAAACACAAGTGAATGAAATAACCAACCAACAAAAGCCTTCTACATTCTCCCAATCCAGGAGAATATCCCACTCCAGGCCTCGGGGCCTCGACATCCTCACCCCGCTACACGTACACACACACACACACCCCCAGGCTACCAGAGCTCACCTGTGTCACGAACTCCGCATTGATCTGGGACACCGTAGGCGCCACGATTTTCTTGGGCTGCGCAGGGGCCGCCATCGCTGCACTCTCTTTCTGCTCCGGTGAAAATTAAGGTAACGCTAGGCAGCGGGAACCCAGTGCAGGTCTAAATATCAGCCGCCGAGCCGAGGCCACGATCTAGATCCTGCGGGCCGAGATGTCCACGGCTTTCACAATGCCAACAACAACCAGGGCAGCACAACCCGCGAACCCCGGAAGCGGAACAGAGCGGGGCCGGAAGTCACTGCAGACTTCGAGGCCGAGCTAGAAGGCCCACGGCTTCACCCTCCTCCCTTGCTCGCCCCCTGCCGGTGAGCCGGAAGAAAACACCCAGAGTACAGGATGAGGGTCACAGAGAAGGGCCCGCCCTTGGTGGTGCTGGTCAGGCTTCTTGGTGATTAGTGAAAGGTGGGGGTCTGAGGAATGGGGATTTGTGGTTTCTTTGAACTGTAAAGGAAACTGGTGAAAAAAAAAAATACACTAGGAATCCGAGGCTTTAACTCTTTAATTGCTTTATGGAGGTACAAATTGATACAAACTACACATATTTAGTGTAAAAGTGGATCGTTTTGACATAATTATAGGTTCATGAAAATATCACCAGAATCATGATCATATGTCATTAAAAGTTTCCTCGTGCTCTTCATCATGCCTACACCCCATCCTTTCTGTTGTTATAGATTACTTTGCTTTTTACAGAACTTTATATTACCATCATAATATGTACCTTTCATCTTTTACCCACCAAAATAATTTTGAGATTTGTCCATAGTTTTGCATGTATCATTCATTCATTCCTTGTATTCTATTTTTCAGACATACCACAGTTTCTTAATGTGTTAATGGACATTTATGTTGTTGCTAGTTCTTGGTCATTGCAAATAAGGTTTCTATGAGCATTTCTGTATAAGTATTTATGTGAACACAATAAGTAAATACCTAGAAGTAAAATGGGTAAGTGATATGATAGGAGCATGTTTAACTTTTTATGAACCTGATAGATTTCCAAAGTAATTATACATCAGTAACAGATGAAACTTGCATTTTTTTCTAATTCTCACAAACAAATAATATGATCAATTTTAAAAATTTTAGCCATTTTCATAGTATGTGATGTATCTCATTGTAGCTTAATTTATATTTCTCTAATGACTAAAAATGCTAAATGGTTTTGTGTGCTTTTTGTTGTTCACATATCTTCTTTAGAGAAGTATCTGTTCATATTCTTTTGCTTGTTTCTTAATTGGATTGCTTGTCTTCTTTTTTCTGAATTGCACGCATATCCTTACCATTCACAAATTGATATATAGATTGAGCATCTCTACTAAATTCTTCCTGACAAAATACAAGTAGGAAACTCATAACACTACTGCCTTTAAGGAGAAGGAATAGAGGGGATGGCTTATTTTACATAGTTTTGTATATATATATATATATATATATATATATATTGAATATATATTTTTGAATAATACATGTATATATGATACTCAATCAAAAACAATGTGAAAGAAGAATCAACTTGTCTATAGGCCTGGAGTTTATAAATGCAGTCCTTTTTCCTCTATGTTTTGTTGTATAAAGTTTGTTTATAAAGTGGACATGTGGATGAACAGAACAGAATAGAGAATACAGAAACATTCTCAGCCACATTCAGCTATTTATCTTTGATGAAGGGGCCAAAAGCATATATTGGTGGAAAGATGGTCTACTCAACAAATGGTACTGGGAAAACTGGTATCTGTTTGCAGAAGATTAAAGCTCGACCCATATCTCTATGTCCTAAACTAAAATCAAAATGAATCGAAGATCTAAAATTAAAATGGAAACATTGCGCTTACTGGAACATAAAATAGGCAAAACACTTGAAGTCATAGATGTAGGAAAGGATTTTCTAAACACAACCCAATAACACAAGAAAAAGCAGGAAGAATTAACAAGTGGAATTACATCAAATTTAAAAGCTTCTTCACAGCAAAGGAATCAGTGAAGAGATAACCTACAGAAAGGGAAAAACTTTGTTGCCAGCTGTTCCTCAGGGGACTAATATCTAGAATATATAAAGAACTTTTTAAAATGAGAGATACTATACAGTATATTATAGAGATATTATATTATTACAAAGGGATTAAAATGCAAATTAAAACAATGCTAGAATTCCATCTCATACCAGAAAAAATGGCAATCATCAAGAAGTCAATAACAAATGCTGGCACAGCTACAGTGAAAAAGAAACCCTCCTACACTGTTGAGTGGGGATGTAAACTAGTACAACCATTATAGAAATCAGTATGGAGATTTCTCAAAGAATTAAAATTAGAAATTCCATGTGACCCAGCTGTTCCCCTTCTAGCTGTCTTCTCTAAAGAACTAAAACATCATACTATAGTGATACATGTATACCAATGTTTATAGTAGAACAATTCATAATAGCTAAATCCTAGAAACAGCCTATATGCCCATAAACAGATTAATGGATAAAGAAAATCTGTTATCTGTCTACTTTGTAATACAATTTGGCTATGAAGAGGATAAATTTGAGATATTGTAGAAAAATGGATGCACCTGGTAAATATGTTGAGTGAAATAAGACCCACAAGCTTAACTACTGTATAATATTTCTCATTTGAGTAAGGCAAAATACAAAAAGTGTAATAAAGGATGGATAGGAGGAAACAAGGGGATACATCTCTTGCAAATAGGAAGAGGTCCAAGAGATTGAGGGTGAGGAGAGAGGGGAAAAAAAGGGAATGTAAAAAGAAATAAGATACACCATGTACAGGAACCTATTATTAATGAACATAAACATTATGTTAAAAACATGAGCTAAGAATAATAAGACAAAGTGGAGAAAGGTCATTTAGAGGTGAAGGGAGGAAAGTGAGTGAGAAAGGAAGGGGGAGTAAAAAAAAGCTGTGTTAGCCAGGTGTGGTGGCACACGTCTGTAATTGCAGTACTTGGGAGGCTGAGGCAGGAGGATCCTTGCAAGTTCGAGATAAGCCTGGGCTGCAAAGTGAGCTCAAGGCCAGCCTAAACTGCACAGTGAGACCCTGTCTCAAAAAACGGGTCAAAATAAATCTGTACTATGTATAGGTACCTACTTCCCAAGACAAATGTAAATTTCATGTACTAAGAAAATTGTAAAAAGCTTGCTTATAGAGCTACATATAAAATCTTATGTTTTCAAAAACTTGTATGATCACAATTAAATTTAACAGATTTTGAATATATAGTAACTATTAGCATTTTCTTTCCAAACATAGTCTATAAATAGTAACAAGATTTTCTAATGTTTTAATGTTAACTCTTGACACATGAACATATTTTGACGAGGAGAAACTGCAAGGATTGTATTTCTAATCTGTGCAAGTTATAGGATAAAAGCTGGGAAGCAGGTCAGGCTGGGTAAAAGTTAGTAGACAGTAAGGATTGAGGTATTGAAAGTCCTGAAAGCTAGCGAATGGAAACTGTCTTTATTGTAAAAGACATTAGGAAACTGTTGAGTGAAAATTACTTTCAGAAAGTCAATTTTCAGTGGAATTTAGAGAGGTTAGAGTAGGTAATATTAGGACAGAAATCCAAGCTGGGAAACAATTGAAAAATCTAAGACCAATGTTAAAAGTCCTAAATTTGGGTTCTGGCAGTAAAAATTAAAAGAATAAATATGAAACACCCTAGAGAGATAAAATTATTGCTAGGTAGCTGTAGGGATGGCAGAACCCTAAAAGCACATAGAGAAGACAGTGGGCAGAGTAGGTTTTGAAGAGAAAATAATTCCATTTTATAGAAGAAAGCCAGAGGTAACAGGACAAGGTCCAGGTGATATTAAAGTTTATTTTCCAATTTATGTATTAAATTCATTATTTATCTCTTGATCTGTGGTCAAGAGTATAAACCAATAAACTCCAGATCATATGTAGCTTTCTAGTGCTCTATGTGAATGACTTTAATTTATAATACATAGTAGTTATGACAAAATGCAATCTGTGTCTACCTCTATTTATCACTTCTCTTGGCTAACTTTTTGACTGATAATATTAGACATTTTAATATTATGATGTGCATTTTAGTTTTTCATTTACAAGCTTTGTTTTGTGAAGAAAGATAAAGAATTAAGGTATGTAGGGGGTTTCAAAAGGTAAGACTGTTAATATCAAATGCTTCAAAGAAATCTAAAACGGGCAAAAATTTCATAAAGATCATAACTTTGGCAATTGCACCATTTATGACCATTACTATGTAGGATATTTTAAGAAAAAAAATTCATTGAAATTGACAAAAATGACCTGGGGATTTAGCCCAGCCGCATAAATGCCTGCCTGGCAAGTGTGAGGTGGTGAGTTTGATCCCTGGTACAAAAAAAAAAAAATATATATATATATATATAATACATATATATATTATATATATGACAAAGAAAATCTATAGTTATGAATACGTAAAGTCAAGTGACAAGTTACTTTAGGCAGTTGATCAAGTTTCCAGCTCTAAGCCAGGCATGGTGGCTCACGCCTGTAATCCCAGAACTCGGGAGGCTGAGACTGGAGGATCATTGTGAGTTCAAGACCAGCCTGGGCTACAAAGTGAGCTCAAGACCAGCCTGAATAGCATAGTGAGACCCTGTCTCAAAAAGACAAGGGCTGGGGATCTAGCTCAGTGGCTTAAGCACTTGCCTGGCAAGCACAAGGTCATGAGTTCAATCCCTGGTGCCGCAAAAAAAAAAAAAAAAAAGAAAACAACTTTCCAGCTCTATCTCTGACTTCTTTGTGGGGAAGTAGGCTTTGCTCCTAACTCATTCCCTTAGGGGTGGGTCTTTATCAGACTGGCATGCCTCGTGATACCAAAAGGCAGAGAGCTTCCATATATCGTTTTTCCTAAATCCATCACTGAAGTAAGTATAGGTCTTACTTTCATCATCTCAGCTTAGTCAGTTTTTACCCCTGAGCCAATTTGTCTGGCTCAAATCTGGGTAACCTATTCCTGAAGAGTTTCGATGTCAAGGGAGATATGAATATTCCCAAGGTGAACTCCACAGGTCAGCCATCTTTGCTTCATCCACAACTGTACCCCCAGCCATTTTGTACCATTATCCAAATATAAATATACACAGTATGTGAAGACATCTTGATTTTTATTTTGCAACGATTTTTTAGGCTTGTTCTAGAAATTCATGCTGCCTGTATTGTATTGGTCTTTTCTACAGCTTTTAAATATAAGAGCAAATTCAAAATAATGTAAAAAGTTTATAATAATTGCTTTATATGTTAATTTCTTTCATGCATTGAACAGACTCAGTTAAGTATCTTCTTGGAGTAAAATGTGAGTCTGTGTCTAATTCCAATTAATACCAGGAATACAAAAGACCAAAAAAAAAAAAACCACAAACAGTATTTTTTTGAGAAACAAATTCTGTATTTCTTTAGTACAAATCTGGAGGGCAAGGCCAAAGAGAAGGATGAGTTAATAGACAGACTGATCATGTAATATGCAATGGAGTTAACATATTCTTTTGTAAGTAACAAGTCGCTATCAAATAAATGTAAATAAGGAAGTAAATTTTTAAATATCCATGGAAGTTCAGTATGAAAGGTGTAGTGAACTGAGCCTATGGAAGTGTTTGATAAGCAGTAAGCACCTTGTTGCAATACTGTGATTTTTCACTTAAAAAAAAGTACGAACTGTGTAACTTGAAATGTTTTCGAAGCACAATACCAAGAGATTTGTTTTTCAAGAATTTTACCCTTCCTCCACTTCTATCAGCACATACATTTTTATCTTAAAATTTTCTGTCCTATTGCAGTACAAAACAAAAACCAATAATTCTAACTCAGCTAATTAAACTCCTCCAGTAAATAATCTTCCTACAGCTTAGAATCACCCAAACAAAAAATTCTACTTCTCTTTAATTATATTTATAGTTTATTTTTCCAGAAGACCAAAGTAACTGATTCAACAACACTAACAGGTCTAGCATGCAGCAAACCATCTTTTAACATCTGTTTAATCTTTTTAACATGGATTCTTGTTTTCTTTTCACTTCTATAATGTTTCCATAAGAAGCTTGCAAAAATTATAAAAGTAAATAAGTATTCTGTTACAGGTACTTCAAATAGCACTACAGTACATTTTTGACAAAATTGTTTACAATATACCAACTTTCAATATGAAACAGCTTAAAAAGGCATGGGCAAAAAAAAAATATAGTAGTATCACTTAGGCAAATAAAGTCTCACAGTCATACAAGTACAACACTCAGAACTCTTCCTGTTTGGGTTTGCGAAAGGAATATGTAAGATATTTCTTTCAAGTAAAATTTTACAGTAACTTAGGGAAATACTAAAAATTCATGATTTCAAGCATGCTAATGACGTAACTCTTAAACTTTTATCCTAAGAAAATGTGAACTAGTTACTCCTTGATTTTATGTAATAGATGTGTTCTTGAAGTTTTGGGTAAAGCAAATTCTGTGAACTGTATCTTGCTTGCACTGGAGAAACACATTTCAAAGTATTCTCTACAGCATGTAATTCTCTTCTGCTTCAGCTGGGTATTTCTCCTTAAATCATAGGCACATTTACACATCATTGGGTATTTTATTCATATTATCATATTTCATCTCTATAAATTAAACTCATTATTTAAAACTCACTTGTGGTAAAAGCAAGCCAACCGAAACTCCCACCCCCTATGATGGATCTTAGAATATGATGCAATTATTCATTTACCCATATTTTCAATAGGCTTTCCACCATATTTAAATGTGCTGAGACAAACACATATCTGCTTTTCTTCACACCTTAGAGACACACTGGTTCACTTCTTTTATTGCTACAAAATATCATTCCTAAAGATTTTACAAATAATGCCAAATTTGAAGGACAATATATGATGAAATAGGTCCCTCATAGTTTAGGGTTACATCGTACCCAAATTATCACAATTCTGTCTAGATATGATACTTTCAACTCTGTGGTTATCTTACTAATTAAAATTTTTAAAAGATCAAAGTAATATTCTTTAGCACTAGCATATTCCAGAACCATAAAGGAATAAACACTAAGACTAGATATGCTCATTGACATTTGATCAACCTTAGTAGATCAACCTTAAGTTGAAAAACCACTGAAAGAGGCATTAAAACAGTCTTACTAAAGTAAACGTCTTATGAAAATAGTCTTCTAGCTGAGTCTTATTTATGACTATGGTGTCAACCACTGTATTAACAAGATAAAACTGCATATATGATAAATTATGGCATTTGAAAAATATTACTGGTAAGTAAACATGATAAATGTATATAGGTGCATCTTAGCCTCTTTTCAATTCTTTTGGGGGAATCAGTAGCACCCTGGATCGAAAATAAAATCATCACCTGAGTACCTGAAGGAAGTGAAATTATCACATAATCCTTAAAATGGCTTTGAAAAGATCAGTGAAAATAATGCTGTAACTTTCCACCCATATCTATATTTACTCTATTTTTTAAAAATGCAAGAAAACTTTTGCAATAAAATCTGAGCCATAGTGGACAAATTATGCTTTAATGTAAAATAAATGAACTATAAATATTATTTGATGTAGCTAAAGGGCAATTTTTTCCTGTCTTTTAAGTATGTGTATCTAAAGAAAGATGGCATATCTCAAGTAATAATTCTTTTTAAAAATGTGTCTAAACTGCTTATACAGGATCATGGATTTGTAACTTTCAATGTAGCCAAAGTAAATGCTCAGTTTATGGCATCAAGCTGTTTTTCCTTCTGAAAATTAAATTGGCTGCTTTTAAAACACTATTCATTTCCTTTATAACTAGCTACAGGACAAGCAATTTCCCATGAAACCTTTCAATCTAATGCAGGCTTTTTGATAAAAATGTTTACATGATACAAGACCAGCAGAAACTACAAATGTTAGTGGTTTTGACAGTTACATAACTGAATCTAATACAACTACCTTGTCTTGTGGTTGTTCTTTAAAGTGAGTGAGTTGATGCCTTTTCCAGTGAGGAGCCTGTCTGAATGTTTTGCCACAAACTGAGCATTCGAATGGTTTCTGACCTGCGTGGATTAAATAGTGTCTTTCCAGTTTAGATGGAGATCGGAAACTTTTACAACAAACACTGCATTGGTAAAGGAGGCCATCATTTCTCTCGGGATCCCCTGAATGACTAAAACAATGATGGCTCTGATCTGATTCCAAAAGTGCATTAGAGAGATAGGGCTGCCGGTTCCTACAGCAGGTACCAAGAATAAAATCCTCGGCTTCTGTCTTAACTTCTATTTCTGATGTTTGATCTGACTCTGAAACCTCATATTTTTGAAAACCATGAGCCTGACATTTTTGGGAGGCATTACAGTTAACATTATCACTTGGATGAATGCAAAGTTTGTTCACATTTCCAAATTCTACTTGGCAAAGAGATCTTCTATAAGGAATCTTTTCAATATGAGTTAGTTTATGTCTTTTTAAGTGAGCTGACTGTCTAAAAGATTTCCCACAAACATTACAGCCAAAGGGCCTTTGTCCAGTATGAATTAAATAGTGTCTTTGTAGTTTGGATACAGAAGGAAATACTTTCTCACATTTATCACAGGGACACATTTTATGTCCAGTATGTATGTTTTCACTTGGAACTGAAAAATCACACTGAAGCACTTCACAGTTATTTAAGAACTCCTCGGCGGATGAACCATAGATTGACAAGTCTTTACTATTCACTGAGCTATCTATAGTTAATATACTTTCTGCTGTAAGGATACCTTTCAAATTTTTTCCCATATTTTGAGTCTGGAATTGCTTTTGCCAAGAAAATGGCAAAGTCAGTGTTTTCTTTTTTTTATTGCCAACTGTTTTATATGTTCCATGTTTGCCAAGAGAACCCATAAATCTTCTCTGAGTTTGTTCGGAATTCTGTTCACTAGAAGTAAGATCACAAGTTTTCAAGAAACTATGTTTGTATGATTTTTTTTCTGATTGCAAGTTATCTAATTTTTTGCCCCCAGCACGTTTAAGCTTGGCCAAGATCTTTTTAACAATGGTTTTATAGTTGTAGCTTCTTTTGAGTTTGCTTGGAATTTTGCCACCTCTGGCAGGAAAACACTTGTGTCCATTGAGAATCTCCTCTGATTCAAAACATTCTTCACACTCTGAACACTGAAAAGGGACAATATAAATGGAGTGGACATCAGGTGGATTATTCTCCTCAGATTCATCCATATCACCATTTTCAAAACCATTCTGCTTTGCATTTAACTTATTAGGCAAGGGGCATGATTCTGGACTCCTCATCTTTAATGAAAGAGTCTGAAAAGTCTTATTCCTAGTATGGATTTGTTTATGCTTCAGAAGTTTGCTTTGAATCTTAAATCCTTTTTGACAAAAACAACATTGAAAAGGTCTTTCTTCTGAATGTGTGAGTTGGTGAATTTTTAAATGAGTTGACTGTCGGAAAGATTTACTGCACAGGACACATTTAAAAGGCCTCTGGCCAGTGTGAATAAGTTCATGCCTGTCAAGTTTTGATTGTGATGGAAACATCTTGCCACAGATTGTACATGCATGAATATTCTTTCTCTTCTTAGGGCCATATGTGGGATCCAACTTAGAGCACGGGGGCAATGCCCATCTCTCCTCTGTAGTAAAAGTATTATACGCTCCAAACACTGGCTTTTCTTGCTTGGCCTCCAGCAATCTTCTGACTTGCTTAACATCATTCTGATAGGTTTCATTGTGAAATTGCTGGTGTTTCACAAACGTCTTCAGATTTTTAAAGTGGCGTTGACAAATACTGCATTTAAAAGGCAGATTATGAGTTAGTTGGTGCCTCTCCAGATGAACTAGTTGTCTAAAGGTTTTATGACACACATCACATTCAAATGGTTTTTGACCAGTATGAATAAGATAATGCCTAGCTAATTTTGATGGTGTTTCAAAGTGCTTGAAGCAAATATTGCAAATATATGGCCTGTTTCTAGGTAGTTTGCTGGCTACTACACGCTGCTGAATCTTTAGCATTTTAAAACTGTTTTCAGTCATCATATTCTTCAGGGATATACTTTGATGAGTTCCATATTGTCTTTAAATTCCAGAGATATCTAAAAATTAAAAAGAAGTATTAATTTACAAATCACTCATATGAAAAGAAATTACGCTGTCCTTTGGCTGAAGATATTTAAAGTCAATGGAGACTCTGGACTTATTTTGTGTTTATAAGTAAACCAATAATCATTTTAGATCAATTCATTAGAACCATGAAACTAATTTCACACATAAACAGGTATATTATAGCTGACACCTAAAAATTTATGTAATTTTAATCAATTTTTCTACCTGAGAAGTTACATTAAAAGGGGACTGAGTTGAATTTCCTAATATACAGAATTTTTGAGTCTAGTTTTTCTATTTTATTAGATTTGTCAATATTTAGTTGCTTTGTCATTTAAAAAAATGGGTTAGAAAAGTAAAATGTGTTAAGAATTAAAATATAATACTAAAAGTAAGATGTATTGCATTCAATTATAGCATATATTATAGACATCTCTGAGAATGGAGTGCTTTACTTATTTAAGTTAAGTATCTTAGCTACGATAACACTATTAACTCTCAATTACTTCCTTATGTGAACACAGTCAACAAAGAGAAAATTCAAAGACCTGAGTTCTAGTCCTGGATTTATCACTACATGATCTTGGTGGTGGGAAGAAAGAAACACAGATTCCCGATCTGGAAAGAGAAGAGAATGCCATTTGGACTGCCCACTACACCAAGCTGCTATGCAAATCAACAGGGATAATGTATTTAAATAATACCTTGTATTTATACATCACTCAGAGACTGTGCGACAACATATACAATGTAAGGCATTATTTAGCCAAACACTAATCAAATCTAAAATTTTATTCCTGTTTAATAACATATTTAGGGTTTTTAAGAGATAAACCTACTGACTGAAGTTTTTTTATTTCTCCTACTTTCTTTCTTATACTGTTTTATGTGTGTGTGTGTGTGTGTGTGTGTGTGTGCGCGTATGGACTTCTTGAGGGAAAAAACCTAACAAAACAAGTAGAGAAAAATGAGGTTGACAAATTGCATATTTATTTATGAATATGTTGAGTGTGGTATATTTGTCAGACAACTTAATAAAAGGGTCCTTTTGTCCTTTAGACAACACAAAGATAAGAATAACTTCTCCATGTGTCTCTTTAAGACAAATGTTGAACAGGTACTTACACAACCATCTTATACACTATGCTCTTTTCTTTTAAAGAATAATTGATTTTCTCCTCTCTCTTCTTCTGTTAAACTCCTCTTAAATAAGGCAGATGCTTTAAAAAAAAAAAAAACCACAGCCATATTAGCTGTGTCCTTCTACCGTATCTTCTAATTGAGATAAAAAAATAAATAAATAAATAACAGAAAACCAACCAATAACCAGAAAGTCAGAATTCTTTAGTAGCTGATTTGGCAAACAACCAACACATATCTGTTTAGTATCTATCTTTTCTTAGAAGATACCTTAAACAAAAAATCAAATACTGTACTGTATATCCACTGTGGTTTTCTTCAACAAACAGAATGTATTTTCTACTAGTTACTTTATCATAGTGCCTTTCAAACTGCAGGTCATTATTCATTATTGAACTCTTAAGTTAACTTAGTGGATCATGAACATTTTGTTTAATAAAATAAAGTAGAAAATGCCAGAACACATACCATATAGCAAGGGTAAATACTGTTTTATGAAACTTGTTTAGAAAAAAAGTTAAAAATACTTTGTGAAAGCTATTCCTAACATACCTCTTAACACACAGAGGAACCTGTAACAAAGTCAATTGCCTGTTTAGAGTGGCCAAGTAATCTATTAGGTGATAAAGATCCTGGGCATCAGTGTCCAGTTTTTTAGTATTCACATTACTCCAACATATTTATTTAAAAATCATCTAAGAGGGGCCAAATGGAAAATGTGCCAAATAAATGCAAATATGACCATACGCCACTGTATTAATTTATGAAACACAACATATAATCTAGCAACAATCAACAACCATCACAATTAGCTGTTAGTGCCACGAATATCCATTTTTCACAATGTTGTACTACAGAATGCCAGATTTACAGATGAACAGCATCTAAAAAGCCTAAATATGCTGCACAGAGCAAAAGTCATAAGGATTAAGATTAAATAAAAAATACAGTGAGTAACTAAGAACTCAGAAATTTATCTAATTCCTGTTGGGCAATTTAATATCTGGACAATGAGCCAAACTGAAAATAATAATCAAGCTTTTATTCACTCATGCAACAAAGTAAGCAAGAAGCAAAAAGAAGCACTGGCTTCCTAGTGGTTCATTAAACAGGACACTAGGTGAAAGTTCAGTAGATGTAGAGTGCACAGTAAGGAATCTTCTTGCCAAGGAGCTCCTAACAACTGGCTACTACCCTTTACGGACCCTCTGGCTCCTGTAGGCCAGAAGAGGGAAGGTGAAGGGCTGGGAGTAAAAAGAACCTGAGTTAAAAAATGGAGAAAAGTGTTTAAACTAGGATGCTGATGCGAGGAACTCCTAATCAAGACAGGTGGGCCAGGAAACAAGTTACAGTGTGAGCATGACTAGCAACAGGGGAAAGGAGTCTGTGACTGCAACTTCCTCCAGAAAACTGCAAAGACCTGGCCATGCACCAAATCTATTTGGGGAGGGAGCGTCCCTCCACAAGGCCAGGCAGGCAAAGCCTAGTAATTAAGGTCTGGCCATAGGACTTTGGACTACAGCTGAGATTCTCAATTCTTTTTGTATGTTTCTCCTCCCACTTTAGAACTGTTTTATAAAGACCATGTCCTGCCTGCTACCCCAAAAAACCCACACCAGAACCACAAAAGAAAATTTCGGACTACAACAGGGGCTGGCTACAAGCTCTTGGGCCAAAGTGGGTCTATGGTTGATCACCCATCGCCAGCATTAAAACTAAATTCTATTGCCACTTGCCTCCCTATTATGTGGGAAAACACTTACTGAGAATCCAATACTGTTAGAATCATTGGTGGCAAGTGGTGATCTCATCTTCTATTTATAAGTGAAAGGTCAGGAATTTCCACACTCCAAGTGCAGTCCCTGAGGTTCTTATACAAGCGTGCATACAGAGCTCTAAATCTCATTACAAATGATTTTTCTGTTCACTCCACTGTTTTTTACTGGTGGACAACATTTTCTTAAAAAGCAAGCTAAGGTTGGATAATTTTTAGGTCAAACCGAAATAAAAATAAAGCTGACCTCAATAAAATCCAATGTTGCTCCAAGGCTGAAACCCTGATTTTTGTCTTACCTAACACCACCAAAAAGATGTGAGAATATCGAAAAAGTAAATGAACAAGAAAAGACAGACCAGAGAGAAGCACAGACAACTCTCAGTTCGGGAATAATCTCTGATGCATTTACCATAGCGTGCGCGTGTGCTTAGCTAGTTCTGCCACTCCCCTTGGGCCACTCTTGGCCCCCCAACACTAAACAAAGGACCCTGACATCTGACAACTAGCGCTTGACCTACAGCTCATAATCAATGAACACCTAGCGGGGGGAGCCGAATCTGAAGACCACAACGTCCCACACCAGGCGAACTCCTGGTGTTAGGAAAAAAGTCATAAACCTCGTCAGGCCCACAGCGGGAGCAAAGCTTGCTTTCTGCGTCTTCCTGCTAGAGATCCCCGCTCTCCGTGAGACACTCCAAACACGGGGAAGTGGATGGGTACAGAAAAGAAGCTAAGAGGCGCTGAGGTCGTGGCACGCCTGTCCCTGGTCCCCCCAGCACCTCAGCGGGATCGCAGCCGACCTGACTCTCCCTGGAGGTCACTCCACATCGCGCTTAGGTTCCTGAAGGCCTCCGCACGCACCTGGAGCTGGCAAGGTCTTGCAGCAGCACATCTCAGGGCCACAGCGCCGGCAAGGAACAGAGCGCGACCGCAGGGTCGGAGCGACGACTGGCTGAACGCGCAGGCGCGGCGCTCGGGGTCCTTTCGGAATAGCGTCCGACTAGAAACAAAGTCCCGGTGTCTCGGGGCTGTGGTCGCCTCTGTGAGGCCCGTGAGGAACTGCAGAGCCCTTGCTCTGCCTCATTCATTGGATACATTTTGGAGGTCCGCAATGTACTGTATAAAGCCCTGTGCTCCTCTTCTGAATTTCTTCAGGCTGCTCTGACAAATGCATGCACAGTGCTCAACATAATCACTAGTGCGTAATAGGCCAGCATAGTGCTGTTATTAATTGCTGGGTTTAAAAAAAAAATTAAATACAGCCAGGTTTCGAACAGGATCTTATTTTAAGATGGGGAAAGTGAAGTGTAGGGATGCTAAGGAGCTTAACGTCGCACAACTGATAAAACTACAGAGGTGGGATTTGAACTCAAGTAGCCTTAATATCAGACCTACTCTTTCAATCTACTACTGCTTCTCAAATTACATGTATTTTAACATTTTATGTAGCTACAACTAAGGGCCAATAAAAGTGACGTCTCTACTCTGGACGTGGAAACATGAGAAAATGACTCATAGAAAATAAGCTTTTGCTTCTCATGTAGGAACACCAAAGGAGTCACAGTTGAGAAGGGTTGAAGTGGCTTATTCCAACTGAAACTCACATGAAGAAGGAGGGAGAAAAACCTCAGGCATCCTGAATGCTAATTCCAAGGAGAGATGCTTAGTTCAGATAACCCGTGGAGACTTGCTCCGTCTGGCACTTCTCTTGAGGGTATTCAGCTCAGTCAAATCATACAGACAACTGCATCCATCACCAGCCACGTAAATCCTTAAGAGAGAAACCCAGACTCTGAGGGAAGGCTACCCGAAACTGCAGACCGGTAGAGGTTGAGATTAGTTCTTTATTCAATACCGGCAAAACAGGTAGACCTTTCTACCAGGAGCCCAAGTTTAGACTGTGGAATGTGGTTAGGATTTAGATAAACTATTCTCCACAACCACACACTTCACATGATATCCTTTCCCATGTACCCCGACAGCTATCTTGAGGACTTCTTGCAAAAAAAAAGAAATTAATTTTAATAAAAGTCATGGAGAAACATTTCGTTGAACAGGCTGGGACTTGAATTAGTAGGCAGAGTGTGGATACATATAAAACGTGGGGATAGGACAGAACATGGGAGCAAAGGTATAGGATAGAAAAAGGGTTATTTGTCAAGAAAATATAAAAGGAAAGGCATGACAAATGTTTGCACTGGTAGTTTACTTATTCTACCTACCATTTGTGTCCTTAGACATTATTTACCCTTTTGAGCCTCAGTTCCTCATCTGTAAAACGGAGACATAATCATCCATTATTAAATCATAACCAAACCGAATATGAAGGATTCAAAGATGAAGTAGCAAGACCTTTAACTTTAAAGTAGTTTTTAGCTCAGAGAAAAGAATATACAAACAAATATAGTATAAGAGACAACATACACAGGACAGTACAGGACAAGAAACATCTAAATCTGTCTGAGAGGTTCAGGTAAAGATGGGCTCTGAGCTTAGGATTTAATCATCCATCCATGCTACATCTATTTTACTCAGCATTTTCTTGTGTGCGCAATCCTATTCTAGGGACTGGGGATAGAGTGGTTGCAAAATTTTAAAAATCTCTTTCTTAGTAGAGTTTATATCCTAATGAGAGAGGCACACAGTAAATAAAATATGTACTATGTTAGGTATTGAATTGAGGAGGAAAAGTAAACCATGGAAATGATCTATGGAGGTTTTTAGGAAGAGACAACAGCCATTCCAGATGGTCAGAGACAGCCTTACTAAGTTCTTAGACTTTTCAGTTGAAACCTAATGGCTATAAGAGATTCAGTCTTGCCAATGGGAGGCAGTAGGAGACAGGAATATAGGAATTTTTTCATTGCCAATAAAGAAAGAGTGGGAAAAGAAAGGTAAACAGAGATTATTTCACACAGAAGACACAATGAAAGACAACATAATGGATAGGAAACTGTGAGTAATTCAGAATTGCTGAAGTGTGTAGTACTGCTTGGGAGAGTAGGGGACAGAAGAAGAGTCACTTTTTTTTTTACGACTCCATTAAGTGGAACAAATTCACAAAAGCTGAGAAAGGTCTCATCTACAACATTATTCTTTTATTCTTTCTATTTTCTTTCTGTAACATCAAAAACATTTATCTACCTATTATGAAAGATAATTATACTTGAAAGCAGTCTACATTTAGTTTTTTTTATATATATGCATTTTGGAATATCATAAAGGCAGAATTTTTGAAACTGAGTTTTAATCCTGTTAAGGTTCCCTCTTACCTCAAGTGATAGGCCTGGCAGAGAGATAACATCTGTCTCAATCCTATCTCTATAATCTTTTCTCTCTCCTCTTCCACTTCTCCCTATGGAACAACAAAATAAGATCATATCCTTGCCTCCTATGAATAGTCTACCAAAATCTGGACCCATTACATGTTAATGTCTACGCTTGAGCAATGATCAAAGAAACTTTCCGACAAAGAAAACTATCCCTTTGTTAGAGGATTTCTGGTAAATAAGCCCTCTCTTTCCATCGTATACTTCCTCAAGACAAAATATTTACAGGACATTTTTCTACTAACTTGTGCATTTTTCTATATTACTTATGGAGGCCTTATTCCACAATACATCTACTAAATTTTCTGTACTTATTCCTCAGCCGATGGACACTTAGTTTATTTCCATTTCTTGGCTCTTCGTGAAAGGTGCTACAATAAACATGGAAGTGCAGCTGTCTCTTTGACATGATTATTTCATTTTCTTTGGATGTATACCCAGTAATGGGATTGCTGGATCAGATAATAAAAACTTTTTTTTTAACTTCCATTTTGTTTCCTACCATTTCTATAATTTAAATTCCTACTAATAATCTACGTGTTCCCTTTTCTCCACTTCCTTGACATAATTCGTCATATCATCTCTTTTTTATAATAACCATTCTAATTAGAGAGAGAGATATCATAGTTTTGATTTGCATTTTCCTCATAGTAGTGATGTTGAGAATGTTTCATATGTCTGTTGGTCAACTATATGTCTTTTTTTTT
The DNA here is from genome assembly GCA_004365215.1 of Cuniculus paca. Classification (NCBI taxonomy): domain Eukaryota; kingdom Metazoa; phylum Chordata; class Mammalia; order Rodentia; family Cuniculidae; genus Cuniculus; species Cuniculus paca. The sequence goes on along the minus strand of RJWT010006566.1, from coordinate 2,726 downwards.
GCATGTCTTCTTTTGAGAAATATCTACTCAAATACTTTGTTCGTTTTAAAGAAATTATTTATTTAAAATTTTATTTCTTTCCACTGAGTTGTTTAAATTCCTATGTCATGGTATGACTTGGGTACTTGTTAGAACTGAGCAGCACAGAAAGGTATGAGTGTTAAGTAAGTGAACGACATTTCATCTGTATTTATGGTCACTCCCATCACTTGAATTACCTCTAAGTTCTGCTTCCTGTCAGATGAGCAGCAACATTAGGTTCCCATAGGAATGTGAAGGCTACTTGGAACTGCACATGTGAGGGGTCTAGATGGTATGTATCTTATGAGAATCCAATGACTGTTGACCTGACATGGAGCAGAGGTAGTGATATTAGCATAGGGGAGCAGCTGTAAATACAGGTGCCTTGGTTACTTTTCTTTCATTGATGGGACAAAATACCCAACAACCAAATTAAGGAAGGAAAGGTTTATTTGGCTATTTGTGAAGGTTTCAGTCCATAGTCAGTTGGCTCCAAGGCAGGGTGGCATGGCACTGGGGCAACACTTCAAGGCAGCAGCCAGCAAAAGCAGCCAGAGCAAAAGGGGGTAGAGCAAGCCTCTTTTTCTCCCTTATATTGTACACAGGCCACCCCTACCCCCTACCCCCCAGGACAGATGTAGGGCTCACAAAATCTCTGTGTCCTCCTCTTGCCCAGGACAAGGATATTTACAAAGTAAAGATCCTGGCTCCCTGCTGAGTCACTCAGTTAAATTTCTAAACTTCTCAAGTTGACACAATGTATCAACCTTAACAACAGGTTAACATTAGCAGAGAGATTTGACTGCATAGAGATCAGAATAAATCAGTTGCTTGCAGGTGCCTACAAAACTCTACCAGTGAATGGCAATGATGATTAAGATACATCTGTTGGCAGACTTTAAGTAAGAATCGGCCCTCATTTTATTCTATGCATGGCTTGCCCTTTATTTTACTTACCACTGCCATCTGTATGACTTTCCCACATGTGTAATTGTCTCAATCATAGTTTTTGTAAGCCCACAAACTGACCCTAGGCAAAATGAGTAAGAAACAAATATCACCAGAGAGTTTCTTTGAAAATGGGGAAAGACTCAGTGAGGAGGAGACAGGAGAAGATTCTAAGAAACCTACAAGAAAAAAAAGCTGTTTTAAAAATAAAATACCAAGAGTCCTACTTAAATTACAGGTTCATTACATCACGTGATTCACATTATTCAAGCCTGCCTTGCATAATATTGTGACAACCAGCTATTCAATGAATCCGTGAAACTTTCAAAACTGCTTTGTTACATGGAGATCAAATCCCGCATTAAAAGACAAGGCTTTCAGAAGAAAAAAAAATCCATAAACATGTAGAAGCAAATATCAAAGGCCACTACTTTATCAAATGTGTCTGCACTGAGAGGATCAATCTTAGCACCTAATCACATTGATAAATATAAGATAACCCCTTTACCATTGATGAAGATGTTATAGGCAACTAAGTTAGATAAAAATATCATAGGTAGTCAGATAGGGCTAGGCCCTCTAAGGAGCCAGTGCAGAAGACCAGACACCTTGCAACTGTGGGTGACAGACACTTCCTGCTATGGGCCAGACCTCAAGACAAAAGATAAAACAAATGCACCCACATATTTCCTAAGGATAAACATCAGAGATTGATATTCTAAATAGTATCAATCACCATGAGATAGCAAAAAAAGCTACTAACCTAACCCCTTAAAGGAAAAACCCTTGTTTTGTGTCCATACCTGCTTACTACATGACTTTTTCCCCATTTGTCCCTGATTTAATCAATTTTTTTTTTTGGTCCTGGGGATCAAACTCATGACCTTGCACTTACCAGGCAGGTGCTTATGCCACTGAGCTATATCCCTGGCCCCTGAGTTAATCAATTTTACCTGAGCAATTTATACTCATAATTTTATTGGTTGACCATAGTTTTGTCCCACCTCATGCTCACCTTGAAATTTCCCATTTTTCCCCAACTTGGACTGACCTCACCTCATGGATTTGCTCTATAAAAATCCCTGGAAAAGGCAAAGTCCTTGGCAATCCACTTGGGACCCCTTCTGTCTCTCTTGGACAAAAGCTTTCTTTCCCCCAGTAAATATATTCTGCTCTTAACCTCCATTGCTCCTAAAATGCTTTCTTTGATTTTAGAGAACACAGATTCGTAATGGACATCTAACAGGTTGAGAGTTTTTTTCTCCTATATCAAAGAGATAATTCTCCCAGCTGATAAAGACATTTGTCGTAAACTTTTAGGAGAGGCCGCAGATTAAAAACTTTTAGGAGAGTCTGTGTTCCACTTTCAGCTAGCACCATAACTAGGAGAACTGATAAAACAGCAGAGGAGACTCCTGGGAAAATGGCAGAGTGGTAAGCAACAGTAACTCAGATGCTCTGAGATGAGATTCAGAATCAAGACACTGGAAAATAACTCGGGGAAGGAACAAAAGGGAAAGAGAGAGATAGAGATAAAGATAGAGATAGTGATCTATGGGTCTATGTTCATTAAAGAGATGAGCATATAGTTCTCTTTTTTGGATGGGAAATGCTTGCTTCCAGGAATGATTTTGGGAGTACCACTTCCCTTTTGATTTCATTAAAAGGTTTGAGAGGTATTGGCATTAGGTCCTCTCTAAAGTTCTTGTGGAAATTGAAAGTAAATCTGTCAAGGCCTGGACTTTTCTTCATTGGTG
>RJWT010006565.1:0-28943 GCA_004365215.1 Cuniculus paca | reverse complement strand
AAAAAAAAAAACTGGTGAAAATACACAGTGACAGTGGATAATAATTAGATAAGGAGAAATTCCTTTCTGCAGAGGCTGATGATTTGCATTTTTGGTAAGACCTAGCTAGAATAAGGCAGAAAGTCATGTATATCCAAACAAACAACTCTCAAGTGAACAAACTGCAAATGCAAAGGCACTAAGACAGGACCATACTTTCAAAAAGAGCAGTATCAGTATGACTAGAACACAGTGAGCAGTGATGGAAATGACAGAACTGTATAAACAAGTCAGACAAGGAATCAGGAGCTTGATATTAGAAGGTCACACTGATCATGCTAAGAACTTAGGGGAGTGACAAGACTTATGTTTGACAAGTTTTCTTGAGGATCCAAAATACATGTAAAAGCAGAATGAAAAGAACAGAAACAGGGAGATCACAGTGCAATAGAGTAAAGATGATAGAGACAAGGCTTAGGGATTTAGTTGGGGAGTAGTGAGAGTTGGTCATAGATGGCAGTCATCTATAAGGAGAGACAGAAGTAGCAGGACTGGTTCACATATTGGATGAAAGATGGAGGATACAGAGAAAACGAGATGTAGCAGATGACTGTATCTTACCCTAGAAAATTCTAAAGAGCACCAGCCAGAAATATAGACCCTCCAGTAGCCCCCACACTGAGAAGGCATGCCTCCAATATGTACCACTTGATGACATTCCCTGCCCTTTCTATTGAACTGTGAAGGAGATGGAAAACCTTTCAAAGCTCTGTGATAACACACAGCCTGCGGCACACGTGCCATGGATTCACCACCACTGAACTAAAAGGTATTCAGACACGCAAGAGATTTTTTTAGAATAAAAACAAATTGCACTTGAAGCTGAAAAAAAAAACATAAAAAGGAAACTGAATATCAACTAATAAAGGAAAAATATCAACAAGACAGTAAGGCATGCGGGATACTAATCAGTGTAGGCTGATTTTTAAAACACATAACAGAACAGTAGCATCTTAGTGTTTTTCAGACAGAACACAGTCCAGTGCAGTTTGTTGGGAGGTGAAATGGAAGTGGTGGTTGTTTGCCAGGGACACTCAGAGATCTGTCATGCATGACTTAAGAGTCCCCCACTGAATTCTTCACATCCTGCCAATAACCAATTGGTGAGAATGAGGAGAAAACATAGTGTCTCTTCTTCATTTCCTCCCTGGGGTGTATCTTAGAACCAATGCCTAGAAGTGGTGAAGATCTTTTTTTTTTTTCTTATCCTAATACCCCAAATTCAGCACATGATTCACCTATGCCCAAGGAAACAGAAAAGCAAAATGGGACACTAGGATTCATGACTCCAGCCTAGAAAGCAGAAAAACTAGAGCTCTTCAGAAAACAACAGAAGAAGAAGAAAATTTTTGGAATAGAAATCATGAACTATCTTAAAGGATTCCATGTTATGTCACAGTCATAAAGTAAAAATGATTGATATAAAAAAAGAAACACTAAAGTATGATTGCTACAAAAATAAAATAAAAATATATTTAGGGTAAGTCATAGATGGTGTGAGCTAGAAGTTTATGCCTGGAAATTGTCCTACATTGCGAGACAAATGGATAACGACCTGGAGAGTAGGAAAGAAGAGTTAAGTCACACATAGGATGGTACCAGGAACCCCAGTCTAAACAGACATTTACAAATACGAAATAGATTGGATAAGAGGAAGTAATAAACAAGAGGACATGTATTTTAAAGCTGAAGGAAAAACACCTTTAGACAAAAATTTACTTTGTGCTATAGAAGATGAATAAACATGATCTGCATTTTAAAATATATTTATGAAATTTCAGGACTCTAAGAATAACAGGAAAATTTCAAAATATTTACAGAAGAAATATATATTTTACAAATCACCAGGAATTAGGTTATATTGATTTCCCATTTCTAAGGTTATGTGAAGATAATAACGTCCTCACAGGTTTGTGGAAAAACATTTTATCATTTTAAATTCTAAATCTAGCCGAACTGTCATACAAATTGAGGAGCAATAATATTTTTAGCTACCTAACTGCTCAGAAACTTAACCTCTAGTCATTTTCTGAAAAAAAAAATCACTAATTCAACAAAACAAAAAAAATACAGACAACTTATGTATAAAACAACTTATGTTCACAAGTAAAAAATATGTTTCAAAATATAAAAATAAAATAATGGCAATCTGGATATAATATCTAATTATTTAAAAGTAAATTATATAGAAAGCAAAAGTATTATACAGATAATGTCCTATTCAAAGAAAACTATTAATGTTAAGCCTAGACATTGATATAAATATTTTTACTCATATTTCTCAAAGGTTTAAGAATAATCACTAGAGTAGCATGAAACAAAATTTGTAATTTATTAGTGGAAAAAAGATGGAACAAAAGTAACATGTTAATAAGAGGAAATTGGTAGTATAGAATAAATGAGGAAAAGAGACAGTGAAAAGGCAAAATAAAGTTTAAAACTAAGAAGAAACAAATGCAAATGTCATAATTTACAACAAATATGAATGGGCTAAATTATCTGTTAAGTTTATGATTTAAAATTATTCTCTAATATTCTAAGATTGTAGAAAAGAAGTGAAGGTGGGAGGGAGGGAGAAAGGGAAGGCAAGAAGGCAGGCAGGGCAGCCGACTGGGAAAGTGGGAGGGAATAGAAGGAGGGCAGGGAGCGATAATATGCAAGAAAATTGCTAATATAAAATAATATAAAAATAAAGATAATATAAAAACTAGAAAATTTTTCTACACAAATTTATACAAAGAAAGTAAGTGTGCCATTTTAATGTCAAAAAATACATTACATATATTTACATTTGTATTCTGATAAAGAATTACAACTTAAAGTTAATTTTAAAAAAGTACAGCAAAAATCACAAAACTGGAAAAATCTTTTCTTAATAATGCTTGCATTAAAGAGAAAATATAAGTTGAAATTATAGATGACTAGAAATGAAGTTGTTGCTAATCATCCAGTTCTGTGAATTTGGCCAGATGTATTTGTTGGGGGGGTTATTTTAAATTCATTCCTAAGGTAGGAAAACTAAAAATAAGTCAATTAATTAGTCATTTTGGAAAACAAAAGGAATAATAATGTCAATAGTAATAAATTTTTAAAAATTAGATTTAACAAAATAAAAGCTGGTTGTCTGAAAGTTTAGTAAAGATAAACAAGTCTGTTACAAAGTATAAAAAGCAAGAAAAATGCAAAAATAAAATAATTTTATTTAATAAAAAGAACTCATGAAGTTAATATTAAACACACAAATAGTTAAATAAATCATTACATAATAAATTAAATATAAGAAATTGGGAGGACTAAGCAAATTAATGCACATAAAACGGTTGCTCAGCATCTACCACAGAACAAGGACATGGAGGTATTTGTTCTAACTTCATTTCAACCTCCTATTTTGCAGAGAGAAGAGCAGGAGGTAAGAGTAGGAATGAGAGACTAACTGGAATAGTATTGCAATAATGTAAGGGAAAATGATGAGAGCAGGACTGGAGTGGGGTCACTGGAGTGGAAATGATGAAAAGTAGTTGACTTACAAATACAATTTACAAATAAAGTCTAAGAGTTCATTGAGAAGCTCTGTGTGGAATGACAGAAAGAAGCCAAGCAAGAATATATTTTCAGGCCAATAAAGTTGCCATTTATTGAAATTAGAAAGTTTTAGGGAAGAGTAAGCTGAACAAAACCTCTAGAATTAGATCTTTGAGGAATAAAATTTAAAATCTCATTAGAAATCTAAAAGAAGACTCAGTATGATTCTACTTCTTCCAGCCTCACCATGAACAGGCAGGAGTGTGCTAGGGCTGGTTTGTGTGTGTTCCTGACAGCTAAAGATGAAGAATTCAAATGTTTCTAGAAAATCTTGTTTAATGGTCTTTAGTGGGAAAGAAGATGACCAGCAATAAGCATTCAAATAACTGTGAGGAGACTCCGTAAGTAGAAGCCATCCAAGCCTGAGGGTCACCTAGGTTGCACTTCTCATTGCTTCGATCATAATCTTACGACTGGTACACCTTCCCTCTCTCTCTGGAACCTTTGGGAGAGCCGGATGTAGCAGTACCTACAAAGAGGAGCACGTTCTGCTGTCTCCTGTTTTTGTTAGCTCTCAACACAGAATACTTTTGTTTTCTTTGCCATGCAATAACCCTTACACATTTCACTATACGCAGTGGCTGTCTTTCTGACTCACGGCCCCAACCACAGACATACATGGAAGGAAATACATAGAAAAAGAAAGATGCAAACCCGAACTGTAACTGAGGAGATCATTAAGAAAGGATGTGATGAATCTATTAATTCTGTCTCTATACACTTCCTCAATACAAAACTTCTTTCCCATCCCAGATTTTATTTTCACAAAAACTGCTGCATCAACAAGAAACAATTTTTAAATGCTTAAAGTATAAATGAAAATGTTGATATAAGTCAGGTTTATTCCAAAAGGGAAGAATGTTTGGGTTTTTTTCCTTTGCTCTCTCTTGTTTTTTCTCAAGTACATTTTCAAAATATTCTACAATAAATACACGTCACTATAATAATTACGTAAAAGAAAGAACAACTGGGAGAATGAGAGTCAGGAAACATGAGTGGAAACCTTCCTCACCTCTGATTCAAGCCAGTGGGATGAAACTGCTTTTGACATTTACTGTTTTGTTTATAAAATGAGCAGCTTAGGTGACCTCAGACATTTATTCAAGCTCCCATACACTATGGGCTCTTTTTCTTCCTTCTCTAAAAAATAGCAGAGTGGTTTGCAAAATCCCTGAAAACAGTAATTTATTGATCACTTAAAATCTCATAGGAACAACTTGAATACTCATCTTTAGATGGATAGACAAAAGAAATGTGGTACACATAAAATAGAATACTCTTCAACCTCTAAAAAAGAAGGAAACTGCAAAATGCAACGACATGGGTAACCTGGAAGACACTTTGCTAAGGAAATAAGCTGGTCATCCACTTACATGAGAGCTCTAAAATATTAAAATTTATAGAATCAAAGTAAGGAATGGTGGTTTCCAGAGACCGAGAGAAAGGGGCAATGGAAATTTACTAGTCAACAGTAGTGAAGTTTTACAAAGATGAATAAGTTGTAGAGATCTGCTATACAACATAAATAATAACACTGAGTTGTACAACTGAAAGTCTGTTCAGAGTAGATTTCATGTTATGTTCAGTAAACATAATGAGTTAAGTTCTGCCCAACAATCTTGTGCCTACAGCTAACACTAAGCAAATAGATCTCACGGTAAGTGTTCTTACTGCAATAAAATAAAAATTTTAAAAGCTATGTGACTATTTTCTTGGCTTGAGAGTGAGGACATTCAGTAATTTTCCTTTCTCACTTGTTTCTTCTCTTTTCTTCCTTTGCTTCCATAAGTATTTATTGAGTACTTACTATAATCAAGTATTATGATAGTTCCCTATAGGACAATGATGGTGAACATTTTAGAGACCAAGTGTCTAAAGTGCAATCCCAAACCCACTTATCTATCACAAAGTGCCAGCACTGCAATTAAATCTGAGTACATAATGCATGGCTTCTGGGGAGATCTGTCCCACACGCTGACAAAGAGGGCTCTGTGGGCCCACAGTGGCACACATGCCATAGGCTTGCCACCACGGCTCTAAGATATAAACAATAATGGACAAAACAGCCGTAGATTCTGACCTCAATAAACTTGCCATCTAGTGAGGAACCAGAAGAAATTACAACAAAGTATTATTTTAAAACAAACAGGGTAACTATCACCCAATGAAAGTCTCTCTATTATTAAGGTAAAAGTCACATTAAATAGTTACACCTCAGGCTCAAAGCTGACAGTGTATCCAAGAGAGGTGCACAGATGGATATAGATGTTTTTATCATGTTGCAAGAAAACTGAGACCCAGGTACTAGTTCTCCCAGGTTGTTAAGAGAGCAGATTTCATGTTAAGTTCAGTTAAGAAAGATGAGTAAGTTCTAGAGGTCTTCTGTACAACATTGTGCTATAGCTAGTGATACTATGTTGCTCATGAAAACTTATTAAGAGAGTCGATCTCCTGTTTACTGAGGAAAGCCAAAGTAAAGCATTTATTTGGCTATTTAACACAATTAGACTAAAATTAAAAAATGAGTTTGACAAAGTATTTCCTCTGCATTGTGGTAGATTTCCTTAGGGATACAATCCAAGTTTATACTCCATATACAGTATTCTATAGACAGATTTTTACAGAACTATTGCAACATTTGTACTAAACTGTTCTAAAAATTATTAAATGGTTTTAAAAACCCTCTTAGTGTATCTTAACCTTAGGAAGCTGTAAAATTGATTGCAGGCATCTTTACACCCACATTAATGGGTGGATTTATTAGAAAAGAAGATCACATAGTTAGCCTCCACTTTACCACTTAATTTACTCTGTTGAAGTCAAATAAAGTCACTTAATCCTGTGTCTGTGACAATAGAGATGGGTCAATAATTATGTTTTATACTACTATTAATAGTTGATGTGTGCTTTGATTAAAATGAATGGAATTTTTTTCCTCAGGAATTAGAAGATATGAGAGTATATTAGGTTGGATAGTTTTTAAATCAATGCAGTAAGCGTAGATAGCTAAACAGATAGCAACATCTTATTAGAAGATAGATAATCTATATTCTTTGAAGCAGAAGGAATTATTCTACATTTTTTTTCATTTTGCATTCTAGTAGAATGGACTCCATATTGATGGAAATGTGAAAGATCCGTGGAACATTAATATATTTGTAGCATAATTAATTTGTAAATGATGCTAGCAGTAAGAATATTAGTTGTGAATGGATACTATATTCCAATAATGTATTTAGCTTAAAAGAAGGTTTAAGTCAATTACTTAACATAATTTTATAAGTCAATTACTTAGCATAATTTTTAACGAATGGTAAAAATAATGAAAATTTCCCATGTCATGAATACAGTCTATAATTTTCTTCTATTGTTAAATGGCTAATACACAATTTCCTATGATACTATAAATAATCTGATACAGAAATAAGACAATAATTACTTCAATGTTATATACTTCAGTCAGATCTTCTTTTGAATATACAGGTAAATCCAGGTGAGTTCATTACTGAAAATGTCAATAATGCATAAAAATACAAATAAACTGGTAACTTCTCTCCCAAAATTTTTGACTGAGAGTAAGATGATTTTATTTTTAAAAAACATCTGAAATCAAAATACATCATTCAGTCCTTTCTGACAATTTGGTTAGTTTTATATTTAAGTTTGAATTCTGCTCAAAAATAAAAGCTCCCCTCTTCAGTGTGTCCCTGAAGTAACAGTGGTTTTGAGAAGCAGCATTTTCTGCCTGCGTCCCCACAAATGCATGCTGTGTGGAACACTTTCTGTGTCAGTCTGGCTAAGTGACAGTACCCAGTTATTTTCATTGAATACTTATCAAAGTATTGCTAAAAATGTACTTAAGACATGTGGTGGATGTCGACAATCAGTTGACCAAGAATAAAGGAGATTACTCCTGATAGTGTGAGTGGGCTTCATTCAATCAGTTTGGAGACCATAAGTGCAAAAACTGAGGTTTCTTCCTCAGAAGAGAAAAAAAAAAAAAAAACTGCCTTGAGACCACAGCATCAGTTGCTGTCTCCATTTCCAGACTGCAGCCAGACCCCACAGATTTCTGACTTGCTGGCACCTGTAATCATATGAAGAAATATTTTACGATGGACAAGAAAAATATCAGATCCTTTTTAATGGTAACAGCCATGACTCTGAGTATCAACCACAAAAGATACCAATTAAAATTCATTTCAGAAGGCCAAGAGAACCAAAGTTCCACTAGCCATACAGAAAGGCTGGAGAGCATTTTGGTGAATGTCTACAAATCTACAAGTAGTCCGGTATTAAAAATCTTAAGGTTTTATTCTTTCATCGGAAAATATGAACAGGTTATTGACTATGGTGCAGATCCTCTACATATTGCCAGAGACAGTGCTTTGAACCAAGTATGAAGACTTCTTGCCCTGGCTGGAGGAGTAGCTCAGTAGAGTAGCTCAGTCTGCACAAGGCTCTGACTTTCTCCCTAGCACCAAAACTACGTGTGCCCTTATCAAATTTGCAATCTAGTTGGGAAAAGATAATTAATAAAGATAGAAAGGAAAATTCTGCACTCTGTTTCCCAGTAAAAAGCAACAAAAATAGTCACGGGTGACATCCCACAATTGAGTGCCAAAAATAGAAACTAAACGGGAAATCACTTATTTTTTTTTTAATCTGGATATGAAAAGCAGAACATCTATAAAATTCTACAAAGTCCAATATTTACTTGTGTATCATAGATCTATGCTATGCCCTTCATTCGGAGTCATCCCCAAAACAGTTGGTTTTATTCAGTCACTCAAATGCTGTTTTCCAAGAGACATATGCTGTTCTTGTTCCTGGGTTTACAGGTTGCTGGTATTTCTTTGGGTGTAAAAAAATGCAATGCAAGCACTAAAAATAAAAGCACTCATAGAGATATACCCAGTAGGCTGTGGTTTTATGGATAAAGTGTTTTGAGATACATAAATGGTGGCCTTTCTAGGAGGAAGAAATAAGACGCATCACAAATATTAGCATGGTAATCACTCCTACTAAAAAACAACTTTTTCTATGCCTTTTTAGGAGACTCTATTATTTTAAAAATAGTCAATCCAGAACTCTCAACTGTTTAATTTTGTGAACAAATGTAACTCCTCAAACATATCTCTATGTATAAAGCATGGGAACACAGAATAGAAGGAATTTTTTTTTTTTTTGCGGCACTGGGGATTGAACTCATGACCTTGCGCTTGCCAGGCAGGTGCTTAGACCGCTGAGCTAGATCCCCAGCCCTGTTTTTGAGACAGGGTCTCACTATGCCGTTCAGGCTGGCCTTGAGCTCACTTTGTAGCCCAGGATGGTCTCGAACTCACAACGATCCGCCTGTCTCAGCCTCCTGAGCGCTGGGATTAAAGGCGTGAGCCACCACGCCCAGCAGAATTTTAAAATGGTATGTTTGCTCTACTGTGAGGGAAATTCATTCTTTGAATAAAAATAAATTCTTATTCCCATTTGTAGAGGAGTACAGCATGAGGTAAAATAGAAGAATAAAAATGAAATAATTTCTTGCATTATAATCTGTGGAGACATGATCAATTTAATGACAGGGATAATATAGTACTAAAAGGAAGAGTACTGTACACAATAGCAACAGCAAAGGACCATATATGTCAGGAATTTGGGGAATAAATTTCTGTTGGAATTTAAGCTTTCAACATGAGGATATAATAATTTAAATGGATTAATATCAGTGATTAATTTTGATACAGGATCTTTTCTGGAAGTTGGTGTTACAGAGAATGGACCATGCATTGCATCATATGTGGCAAGGAAACCCACAGACTATGTCTTTTCAGTGAATGCAGCATGAGAGAATTACCCCCAGAAAGTCAAATCTAGTGAGAAGTTGAGCTTTGGTGCTGTAAGAGGAGATGACCTACCATGTAACAGCATTACTAGGAAACTTACAAATACCTGAACATCAGTAATATTGAAAATAATTTTACTATGAGTATCAACTAAAAATACTGAGAAATACTAAAAAGCACTTTAGCAAATATTTCATCAACTTTTACAATTTCTTGTTAAGTTATTGATAAAAATATCCTGTCTCTGTGTAAGGAAATCAAAAGTAAGTTTGGAGGCCTTAATTAGAATCAAAGGCCTAAAGTCACCGCTGATCAAATGATACTAAAACCCTAACTAATATTTCTATGTTCTAGTCTAAAATCACATAATATTCTGACATCTTGTTAAAAAATTGATTTGTTTTTTATAGGGAGAATTATGTGGCCCAATGATAAACAAGAAAGTATATGACAGTGTTAAGAAAAACAGAAAAAGATTCAACTTTTACCTTGCACTAAAATTATAAACAATTCACAAAAGAAAGGCAAGTAGCAAATAGCCAATATACAAGAAAAATGTCAATTTCACTAGTAATGGCAACTTAAAAATTAAGATAACTATTTCAGATTTTTCTAATTTGCCAAATTTGTAATTCCCCATAGAACTATAACAACCATGTATTATTTTTACTGTGAGAATATATTTTAATTTTCTGAAAAATAGAAACTAATATGTCTCACATAAATGTCAATGTACCCTAATCTAATTCTGAAACTAACTGGAATAGTATTTTTTTTTCAGGACATTTGGTGAGTATCACCTAAACCAATGATCAATACAGAAATCATCTAATTTTGTTTTCAGTTTGGTTCTCTTTAACTTATATGGTAGCTATATTTTTTAACCAAATTCCTATCAAAAGTTAATACGTAAATACAGACAGTTAAATTTTATTTGTTTCAGGTTTTTCCCGTGAACTTCTACTATATGTTAAAATCATTGAGATTCTTATATTTAAAGCACACAGAAACACACACACACACACACACACACACACACACACACACTTAACCAGAACCAAGTGCTACAACACACAGCATGTTCCAAACCAAATATATTTCAAAAGAATAAATGAAACACTTTGAGCAAACTTCAAGACACAATGAAACTGACAAAATCATGTTCAGCTTTTAATTCTATCTTTTGTATTTCCTAAAAAAAACTCAAAACACTGAAACATGGCTTCAGTTAACAACCCTTTCTACGTCCTAATATGGTACTCTATGTGGAAAGTAAAGGAATACGAAAGCAAGTAGAAGAGTGGTTAAAAGCAGCGACTCTGAAGTTTAAACAACTGGTATCTGAATCCTTAATCCTAACCACTAATGCTACAGTCACTATAATGTTATTTAACAGAAGTTTTCTTATATGTAAAATGAAAGTGTTTATACTATATTATCCAATTCAAGCTTCAGTCATATCAGGTATATATAACATTTAAATTGTATATAGTCGATATTAAGTAAGCCAAACTACACTAACTATAAAAAGAGCCAATGGCAGTGGTTCCTTAGCAAAACGGAAGGAAGAAATTAAGGACTCCTTTGAGTAGTGGAAAAATTTCTGTTTAACATATTTTGTACCAAAAAATTAAAGGCAAAGAAATTGAAGCATGAAATCTAGTTTGGGAACAATGTATAACAGCAAGAGCTCACTGAGTTATGCAGGTAGAATCAACAAACAGGTTTCAGAAAAACATTTGGGGTTGGGGAATAAGCAGAAAAACAAGGTATTTCTAGGTGTCTGTTGAGACATCAACACCTTCTCACGACTTCTGGTGACTAAAAGGTAGCTATAACTGCCCTTAAGAATGAGAACAAAAAAATACAAGAATAAGTCTGAACTTGGTTTATGAGTGAAAGCTGAGTAAACATCTCTGAAAAGGAGTTTATCCTTGAACAATCAGATCTCAAGCTTTGGTTCCACAGAGATCCCAAGAAAAAACTGGTTGAATCTCACAGTTCCATGAAGCAATGACATTTTCAAGGCAATCAGAATAAAGTTTGGACTACTAATTTTCTAGGTTCACATATCAAAAAAATGTGTAACACAGAAGTAGGTATAAGTAGTGGCAATCACTGTTAGAACATTGAAACTAAATTCCAACCAAACATTTTGTTCTGTACTATTTCATTACATTCACCACACATTCCATTACATTGATATTATGGCTTCTGTGTAGATGTACCCTTGAAGCTTCATGCACTTATAGGTGGGGATTTTCAGAGGTGTCTGGATCTAAGGTGTGAGAATATGGATTATGGGTGTGTGATATTTGATTCCCCCAATAAATGAGTTAGCATAGTTCTGGGATAGGCTGAATGGATTTATTGAAGACAGAAGCACCATCCTGGGTGTGGAAAGCACCAACAAATGTGCTTGCAGACTGAATGAAACATAAAGGGAAAGTGAAGCTTGCTGCTTGCTGCTTCCTGCCTGCCCTGCCATTAACTATTTCTCCTCTGCCATGCCACCCTGCCTTGGAGCCAGCTTACTATGGACTGAAACCTCTACAAACTGTGAGCTAAAATGAAACTTTCCTCCTTTAAGTTTGGGTGTCAGATATTTTATTTCAACAACAAGAAAGTAACGAAGCCTCCTATCTAATCACTGATCCTGAGAATGGTAGGAACAATCTTGAGTCTTATCATTCACAGGGAATGAATCAGTGATGTCAGAATTTTCCATTAGAATAATATTCATGTTGGTTGACAGCAAAACATTTCTATGGAAGGCAAGACTAATTTGTCTTGTTCATTCTTAGTATAAGGAAAGACAATTAAGAATATACTGTACCTTTGTTGGTCACTAATTACTGTCATCAAAGTAAAAACTTTTTCTCATGGAGCAGTGTGTATAGAGGCACTGGTTAGCTTATCTGACTATAAAACAGGTGAGTCTGAGCAAAACACTGTGAAAAAACTTCTGTAATATCATATGCATATAAAAAACTGGGTTGGAAGTTTCTGATCCCTTTCTTGCTAACTTTCTGGTTGACTTTTAATCTGATTGATATCTTCAAGATTAGGTGTATGCTCCATCTAGTATACTTGAAGCAAAAATTTTCTTACATATGAAGAAAATTTATAACAAAAATTACTCATTGGTTTAAAAGAGGCATTTTCCTCATAACATGCCATAGAAACTATTCAATAAGAATAAATCTACTTGTCAGTTAAATAAAAGTTACTGCGTGGATACTGTATACTAGAAACTGTTCTCACAGTGAACAAAAGTAAAGCAATAATCATTGGCTCAGAAACAAGTTCTTCATACAACATACACAATCTTAGAATTATTCAATTATCATAGTTCTAAAATGTGCTTCTTTAATCTAAGTGGTGGCAAACCTATGGCATGCATGCTACAGCTTGCTGTTTGCTATCATTGAAGGCTTTAAAAGGTTTCCCATCTCTGGTGTAAATCATGAAAAACACAATAGTAATAATAACTAGCATTACATAATAATGAATCTGAGCACCTTAATCACTTGTGGAAGGCCCAACACACACAGAAGGTCATACTTAAATATTTGCTGAATGAATTGAAATACAAATGAATTATATGAAAAAAAAATGGACTGAATTGTACAACATGAGAAGAAGAAAGACTATCAGGACATAAAAACAAGATAATTTATCTAGTTTGGAGCAATCAAAGCCAGATTTTAAAATGTCTGAGGGCTTTAAAATATCTGAAGGTTTGTTTTCTCAGGATTAAAAAGCAATGTAGGGTGTGCTTCAGTACCTTGGATAGCTCCAGGGCGGCATACATTCTGAAGTCCCAAAACTACTTAAGTATTTGTTTCTTCCAACTGGAATCATATTGTTAAAAAGTTCTACCACTTTTATGCCTGATTAATTCCTCATAAAACTGAAGTAACTCCTCTGCCTCACTCCCATTACAACACACATCTAGAAGTCTGGCCTATTTGTCAAAACAAGTACCTTCTGTTCTGAATACACGTCACTTTAGCAAAGGGATCCGAGGAGGCTTACCTCTCACTATGTGACAGGCCATTCTGAAAAAGGCTCTCTCCTCCCCTGATAAAGAGCAAGTGATTTACCTGCAGGATCTGATAAAGAAGTTATCTGAATGTTAGAGGAACACTTATTACAAAACTATAATCCAGAGTTACACATTCAAATCAATAAATCTCTGAGTAACAATTCACTGAATAATGTTAACTCTTCATAAGCATTGGTATAAATGGCACAAGCTACACATGAGCTATGACTCTCAAATAATAAGCATGATTGCCACACAACAAGAACTTGAATGTAAAAAAAAATTACTGGCTGTGCTTCAACATGGAGCTACAAAGCTAAAGTAAAATAGTGGCAAACAGGAGATATTCACCTTTACTAGTCTACTTCCTTTCCTACAGACTCTCTAAATATTTTTGTGTTTCTATGCTGCAGCATTTTATTTGGGGGATGGATACTTATTTATACAGCTTCATGCATGTAGATTGCAAATTCCTTGAGAAAAGGAACCATGTTTTAGTGATCTTTGGGTCACTCAAAATAGGTAACATTATTCTGGACACGGTAAGTACCCCAAAACTGTTCACTGGATGAAACTGAATTGAAACAACTCACAGCAGGTTTACAGAACTTTTGCTCTCAGAGAAGTATGAAGTTTACCTAATCTTGTTGCTTACAGAGAAAGCAGGAAGAACTGTTGCTGACATTAAACATAGTAGAGATCTGGGACATCTAAAAATACACCATAAAGAACCATGTCAGATAAAGTAATACAAATCATGACTTACTGATAAGAGATCACTGTGGGTTCAAGTTATGGTTTCTACTCGAGTTGTATTTTTACTTTTATGTGTGTGCTTCCTTTAATTTTTATTAGTACATACATGTTTATAACACATAATGATTACACTCATGCAGGGTAGTTAGTATACGGAAATGACATGTCTTATTTCTTTTTATTTTTCCTTTCCCTTCCCACCTTCCCTCCATCCATCTATTGCCTCTTTACAGAAAAGGAGCCAAATAAAAGATGAACAAACAAAACCAATGATATCTTTTGTACAACAGTATCTTTTGCAAATGGAAAGGGCACCAAAAGTCTAAGAGTAGGGGAAAGGAGGAGGGGAATGGAATGAAAAAGGAATTAAGATGCATTATGCATGTATGTCAACCACCACCAATGAATATAATCTTATTATGTTACAAACATGAACTAATGATAATAATATAATAATGCAAATGGGGAAAAAGAATCTCAAGATGCAGAGCGAGGTGGGTGGGGAAGGGAAGGAAAATACAAGGAATCAAGATGTACTCAGTATATGTACATACTCCCTAACATGAATGTAAACATTGTATATACCAAACATGTATCAATAAGAAAAGAAAACTGCAGATGAAGAAAATGTGATATTTATACACAATTGAATACTACTCTGCTATAAAGAAACATAAATTTGAGTCACTTTTAGGAAAAAGATGCACCCTAAGATAATGTTAAGTAAAATAAATCACACCCACATAGTTTCTTTTATATAAGAAACTCAAAATATAAGTAAATTAGAGTTATATTTTTAAATCAGCAAAGACTGCATTATACGGACCCAAGAAAAAAGTATAAAGAGTTTATCATTGTAAAGTTGAAAAAAAAACTCAGAAAGAAAGGAGAAAAGACAGGAAAAGAGGGAAGGAAAAAGCAAAGATGAAAGGAGAGAAGAGAAAGAGGAAAACAAGGAAAATGAGAAATGTGGTTATATAAATCAGTAAAATTTTATCTCAATGATGGTAAGAAGGTTGGTAAAATTAGCATAACCTCAAAATCTCACAAGTAGAAATAAACTCATTCTTGTTGTCTGTCCATAGATTTTATTACACAGAATAGAGGAATAATAGATGCACGACTTTGTTTTCATTTGTTTATTTCTTTAAGAACTTAAGTGCTTCAATGAGACTTTTGAGGAAGAATTAATTCAAATAGCTTGCAATAGTTTCTTAATTTAAATTGTCCCAATAATTAGTTGAGTTCTCAAGAAAAAGATTACATTTTCAATCTACTTTTACCAATTTTGCCAACTTTTACTCTTCTGTAAGTTTTTATTTTGCATTTCATTATCCAGTGCTTTAAAATAGTTATTTAGAATTTGGGGCACTCACTTTATAAATTTAAGCGTCACTGAGTGAGGTCAATTCTCAATTCAGTAGGTTTTACACATCACTGGGAATCAATTCCATCAAGTGTTTCTCTTCTAGCATTTAACACATCATCCCTACAAGGTCTTCAGTCTCACTTATACACTATAATTGTGCAACATGAATTCAAACTCTGCTAGTTGAATCCACTTTATTTTCCTGTCTACAAAGAATGTTTCATTTTTCTGTCTTTCCTGAAGAGCAGTTAATCCTTACATTTTAAGAAACAGAATTTCAGAGCATTTGTTGCCAAGAGCCTTGCTATAATATAGCTAGAACAACCCACTGTGAGCACTATCTGAGGCTATTTCTAATTCAGATATGATTAGTTACAGGCTACTTACTGAATATCAAAATGTAATATAATCAGGTTCTCATACTACCTATTAACAGAAGCCTGTAAAGTAGAGAAGCATGAGATTCAGAAAATCAGTGGGCCTTTTACCCAGCTGAACCTCTAGCATCAGTCTGTTCTTTCCCCTTCTGCTTTCTGTAAAATCAGAAATGTATGAAAGGATGACTTCAAAGTCTAAGTTTTAGACTGGGCTGAAAGTTGTAACAGCCTCCACAAATATCTGGCATGTCCCAAACTTCGCGTGGGTGAGAATAATGCAAGGACTGACATAGAGCTGAGACAACAGAATCCTCAAAGCTGAGACTTAAACTCAGGACCATAGAGAGATGACACTGCCAATAGCAAGCAAGAGACAGTATGGTAGCCAGTGCTGATTTCCTATTGTCTTGTTTTGAAGTCCCATAATGCTGTCATTCTTTTGTTTTGATTGATTTTGTTCTATTCTGTTTTGTTCGATTTTATTGTGAGTGAACGTATGGACAACTATTTGGAACACAACAAGAGACATTGTGGTAGCCACTGTTGATTTCCTGTTGTCTTGTTTTGAAGTCCTGTGTTGCTTGCATTGTTCTCTTCTGATTCACTTTGTTCTGTTTTGTTTTGTTTTGTTCTCTTTAAAATAAAAAAAGAAATGAAGAACATTGCCAATTATAAAAATGAGAAAAAAATAAAATTATGTGAAGTCTTACTGAGCCCTAAAATAAACATCAGCATTAAATTTTTACTAACCTGTGAAATCAAACTATTTTAAAAAATCTAAGTGGTCAATTTAAAAACAAAACTTCAATAAATTCTAAAACAAATGGTGGTAGTGTGATATGATGTAAAACATACTAGAAAGAAAATCAGGAAGTTCTGAATTACTTATTCCTGTTTCGTTTCTTCAGCCACATACTATCAAATGATTTAAAACCCCTGGGCACTGGGCTTCTATTTTGTCATCTGTAAAACAAAGAACTTGGACTGGAAAATAACTGTATTTATTTCCACGAATAAATAGGCATTTCATTAAGTTTGAACTCCAATCTGTCTTCTATTTGAACAGTTATAAAAGGATAAAAAAATTTTGTGTATTTAACACATGTGTTCTAGGTTTTAGAATTTACACTCTAGTTCCTCATAAGATTAGTGTACTTTTCCTTTTCTTTTAAAATAATAACAGATGACAGGAATGAGGACAATAACATGAATAAATGAAAAGTCAACCAGTTCCAGTTGCATTTTCTTCCAAACTCCTTCAGGGCTATAAGAAGTAGAGGGTAGGCGCCAACCTGGCAGCTGCTAGCTTAAGGAATGCCAGCAAATTCTATCACCTCTACTCAGCAGAGCATATCAGCAGCAGGACACTAGTGTATGATTCTTCTGCATCACACATCAGAAAGCCCAGTTCAGAGTGTGGCACAGGCTGCTAGGAATTATATTTAAATTGTTAGAACCAGAAGGGACAACAGTTCTGCCTTTTCTTTCCTATTGTATCCCATGATTCCACAACCAAGTCAGCTTGTCCTTTATGCTGTAGCACTGCCCTGGAAGCCATGAGAGCCTAACGAACAGGCTACAAGACAGTGATGAAGCAGCCCAAAACATTTAGTAGCATAAGAAATGAAAACAGGGATTGGGGATCTAGCTCAGCGGTCTAAGCGCCTGCCCAGCAAGCACAAGGTCGTGAGTTCAATTCCTGGTGCCACAAAAAAAAAAAAAAAAGAAATGAAAACAGCCCAAGAAAATCCAACAAAGCTGCAAGCGCTAAGAAGGCCATAGTCCCTGTCTTGGTTACTTTG
Source organism: Cuniculus paca (assembly GCA_004365215.1). NCBI lineage: Eukaryota > Metazoa > Chordata > Mammalia > Rodentia > Cuniculidae > Cuniculus > Cuniculus paca. Next base: position 11,130 of record RJWT010006565.1, on the reverse strand, counting down.
CCCTGGTTGCTGGGACAAACACCTGATGTCCAAAATTAGGGAAGAAAAGGTTTATTTTAGCTTACAGTTTTTGGAGATTTCAGTCCATAATCAGCTGGCTCCAAGGCAGGGTGGCATGGCACTGGGGCAACACTTTAAGGCAGCAGCCAGAGCAAAAGAAGCAAAGCAAGCCTTCTCCCCTCCCTTATATTGTACACAGGCCACCCACCCCGCTTCAAAGTTGGGTAACACCCCCCCTTCAGGAAGGTTCTAACACTCATAAAATCTCCTTGCCCTCCTTTGCACAGGATGAGGATATTTACAAAGTAAGAACCTTGGCTCCCTGCTGAGTCTCTCAGCTCAACTTCTAAACTGCTCAAGTTGACACAGTGTATCAACCCTAATAGTCCCCCATATTCCATTCTAAATTTGGCCCAGTAAGACATATCGCTTCTCTTTCAGTAGAACATCTTAGCATTAGGTAATAGTTTGAGTGACGGCAGTTCAAAAGAAATCAGAATATTAGCAGTTTATCCTCAAGGAACATGTGTAAAGAATATCCTACAGAAAAGCTGACAAATATGTGCCATCTCCAAGTTCTCTTCACATGCTAGATCTAATCAACAGGAGCAGTCATTCTTGTACTGCCACAGTCTCGCCGTCTTGCAAGCTTCCTCGTCTGGGAGTCCTTACCCATTGACCTGAACTGGCATGAGAAAGAAAATCTGTTATCTGTCCTACAAAAAAAAAAACACATAAAAATCATGACAACCTACTTATTCTTAGAACTCAATCACTCACCACCACAGGGCAAAATGGCTTTACATCTCTGGACCTTATTATCCCACATAAAGTCTCCAGGTGAGGGTTAGCTATCTTTGTTTCCTTTGTATATCTTAGCCTTATGTATTTATAATCTTAAATATTTATGAATAACTGAGAAAAACCATGACAATTGCATAGCTCCAGGAAGTGGTTATTTGCGGAAGTCATAAAACATCGTCATGCTTTTCCTCAGGACAGAGCTGCAGATATTAATTACAAAATTCTCTGTCCAACGCTGCTCATTTGAGCCAAGAATTACATCACAGTGTATCTTCTTTACAGATGAGGAATTAGACAGTCAGAGGGGCTAACTGACATGCATAAAACCATGTAGAGAAGTCTGCCTACCCAGATTGTGATTATGATCACCAAGATTATCCCAAATGAGTTTCATGGGGTTTATAACATAATTGTAAAATTGTAAACACAAGTCAATAGTCAAGTCAATACCTGTCCTTAATCACTATCAGTCCCCAGGCTTTCTTGATTCTCAATATTTGAATAATTTTAGGTCTTGACATTCTTGGTTGTTGTTAATTTCTAAGGTCTTGAATTCATTGAGAATCTTTATTTTATCCATCGTTTTCACTTGAATTTTGCAAGCTTTGCAATTCTGAAACCCTGAAATGTTTGTTAGTGGACCGTGTACTTGGTTTGTCACATCATAAATACGCCAAAGAAGACCTCACCTAATATAAATGCTATAGAATCCAAAAGCCATTCACTGCCATATTTTTGTTTACTGTCTTTTACCTATGTGTGGTTCTTGTGCTTGCAGCCTTGAATAGAAATTTATTTAACTCCCTAAAAATGTCATAATATACCTGAACATGATATTAATATGTCTGTGTAGGTTTTGCTGTCTAATCTTGAGTCCAGTTTTCAAGTGATTAATGTTGGTTTGGTAGTAAAGAAACCAGAGCTCTTTCAGATTATGTATGACACATAATGGAACATAAATTCAGTAAGTAAACCTGTTCTTATATCATTATAATTTAGAACCATCATAGCAATGCAAACAAAATGAGTTAATACCCATGATGTTTAGAATAAGGGAGTGTGGATAGAGGTTTCAACAGCCAGAAGACTTAAATTCCATCCTTAACTCTAACATCAATGTTACAAGCTTGCACTACTTTCTTCACTTCCTTGGGCCTCAACTGTAAAGGAGAAAGCTCAGTTTGATTTCTAGCATCACATTTGTAATTATCATTTTATGACTAACATAGTCATGAGTGGCCTCTGATACCTCCCATGTGCAGTAACTTTCCTGGAAAGTCACATAATTCTAAATTTAACTTTAAATGTGGCAGCACATGTCAGCCCCTGGTTTAGTGCTCATCCAGGAAGACCAATCTGGCAGGCAGAGCCTTCTGCTATGTAACTAATTCAAAACACCTCACGGTGATAGTAACAGCACCTCCTACTATATGAACACAAAATTTCTCATCTCCAACTTACGTCTGAACTTCACTCCTTCGCTTTGCAAATTGAGGAACCTACTGTCTCCTGTTTCCTTAAATGTAAAGGGCCAGGCCAGCTGCCTCAAATTAAAAAAAAAAAAAAAACTTTAGGAAGCGCTTGGGAAATGCCTACATCTTCACAGAGCACAGCTCTATGAACCAAGAAGAGATCTTAGAAATGTTCCCATTTTTAATCCTAGCTTCTCTTGGATGCAAGAGGCCCTGAGTTTGAGCCCTAGCACTGATGAAACAACCAACAAAAATATCCAAGGGAAGCATCACGTTAGAGTTAGAACCTGAGATGCAGAAAGGTAGGAATGCCTGGATTAGATGCAAATATTCTTGAGTCCCAGGTCAGTGTGTCCGCAAGAGAAAACATGAAAGCAGAGGAAGATGAACTATTTTTATTATCACTAGACTTTGGTAGGTGGTTATTCAACAAAAATTGTTTTCTTAACATCCAGATTGAAAACTTTTAATATCTCTACATTTTGATTATTACAGTGAAGTAGCAGATTATGAAGTAGGATTATTTGCTCTGAAGTTGAAAATTACTTCTCTGCATTTCATTTTCTCTTCTATAAAATAGCTTCATTAAATTAGCTTTGCAAGTTAGAGTGAGATAACTAATGCAGTGTTACTTGCACTATGTCTTTGCATGTTCCTTGGTGGATCAAAAGGTAAAGTATCATTTAATGGTCACCACAGATCATTACAAATGAAAACACCTCTTTATTGCAGCCTAACCCTATGATGCATCCTCAGGACGATGTTCTAAGATCTAGAAGGGTCATGAGAACTCTCAAAGGAGACACTGTTGTTCTACTTTACCAAACATATTCATGATTCTCTACATGCCTTTCCCAACAGCATGGGCTCTGATTTCCTCACATAGTGTCTCTAACGAAGATCCACAAAAAGAAAAAGGTATGGCAGCTTTATTTCACTCTACTAAGATGTTGACAGCTTTGTCTTCACATATAGATCACTAAAAATGTTCTCCTGAAGCTAGTCCAAGTGTTAACAAGGTATTCAAAGACAAATCAGCCTAGGGATATGGGCCCAGAGAGGAAGAACAATTTTTTTTGTCTTTGTTTCAAAATAATGATCCAAACTTCTCACTTCAAATCAAAGGGGAATAAAATCCTGGAATCAAATCACAGGCTGTCTGCTCAGATTCCTCAGTATCATCACATATGGAGTTATAAAATGGTAAGTGGGACTACAGTTTGTTATTATCAGAGGTGATATATATGGATATATCCAAAAGGTAAGTAATCATAGATTTTATAAACATATTTATTACAAATAAAATAAACAGTATACAATTTTCTTAGAAATTTCTTAGCAAGCCAAGTAGTTGTAAAGTAAATATTTAAAATGCATAAATGGAGCTTACGGGAATTCCACTGTTTATTGTTACTGCTCTTGTTAAGGACATAATTTATCATTCTATCTTTCATGTAGTGAGTTTCCTGTCATCAACCCCAAGCCAGTGAATCCTGGATTCTGAGAGAGCTGCCTAAATTCTGCACATAAAAACCAACATTACATATTTTTTGAAGAGAAATATAATTAAAAATAATGATGGTACAAACTAGCATTCACAGAAGGTTTACTAGAGCTCAAGACAATATACATGGCTTAAATAATTCTTAGGACAATTCCATTTTATTGATAAGAAACTGAAGCTTAAAGAGTTTAAATAAATTGCTCAGTTATTTCTACAAACCAGAAATGCAAACCACAAGCTGGCATTTCAAATTCACCTAACTCCTAAGCACACATTCTTAATATGAGTCTATATTTTCCCACAATGTAATCTTTCCTTAATGACTTTCATGAGAAAATTTCTGTGGCCCATCATCAAGAACAATAATCATCATGGTGAAGATATTCAGAATTACAGTGAGGAAACTACTGCTGGCAGATTGCAAGGTAACCAAATTTTATAATGTCAAGTTTTCATACGGAGAACTTATCTTTAATAAAAATTAGAAAAATTCTGTGACTAGAATTTGACAGTGAGATAGCCCTAGAAATGAAATTCCTTAAAATAAAACATTATGTCTCGCCCTTTCCTACACCAGATATATATTGAATAATTAGACTTTTCAGCATTATCAGTCATCTGAATTTTCCAAAGAATCTTTTGAATTTGACTTCAAATAATATTAACTTTAGACTAAAAAAATTATTTTTTGTCAACTTGCCTAAGCCTAAATTTTAGTTGTTTGAGAATATAAAAGAAAATATAACAAAAATAAAATAAAGTTAAACAAAGAAAAGTACAAGTTTATCAGATGCAATTAGGACTATTTTTTTATTTTCATTTTAAATTGTGCATATTTGATACTATTACCTATTAGTTTATGTATTTCTATAAAAATTTTACTCTCCAAAAGTGAGAAACAAAAAATGATACAAATATTCAATAACAGGTAACACTTTAAAACTATGAAACACCCATATTTTAGTGGAGCCATTAAAAATCATACCAAAATAAATTGGGCATGATGTCACATGCACATAATCCCAGCATCCTGGGAGGCTGAAGCAGAATGATCCCAAGTTTGAGCCCACTGGACAACTTAGTGAGACCTTGTGTCAAAATAAAAGTTTTTAAAAGTTTTAATGTAAAAAAGAAAGACGAGACGAGACGAGACGAGACGAGACGAGACGAGACGAGACAGGAAGGGAACTAGCTGGGAGTGGTGGCGCAAAGCCTATAATCCCAGCATTTGGGAAGCTGAGGCAGGAGGATTGCTGTGAGTTGGAGGCCAGCCTGGGCTACAAAGTGAGTTCAAGGGCAGTCTGAACTGCATAGTGAAACACAGTTTCAAAAAAAAATTGAATTAAATAAATAAAATAAGATAAAAGAACTAGCTATGTAGCTCAGTGCAAAGAACTTCAGTTCAATTCCCAGTTCTGGGGGGAAAAAAAGGACAAAAAGTTCCACAGCATGGCAAATTTTTAAACCTGACTAACAGAATAAAATTAGGTTAGTAAGCATTTATGTTATGATAAAATTTTAGGTATTTGTGTATGAGGGTTAAAAAATCCTAAATGAGTATAGTTCAAAATTCACAGAACGCTCATTCAATGGTAGAAGGAGGATTTTTTTTAAATCAATTTTTATAATGCAAAAATGCACTCTAACAGTACTTGCCTTAGTTAACTAGTAACCATCTCCAGATGTAATACAGAAGTTAAGAGTACAAGCTTGCATACTACCTGTTCAAAATCTGACTCTATATATGACATTAGCTATGTAACTTTACCCATTACCTAACACTCTTTGCCTCACTTTTCTCATGTGTAAAATAACAGGAATATGCATTTTTGCATTGTTCAATCATTGGGAGAATAATATGAACTTATAAAGTAATTAAAATAATGCCTGACATATAGGATTCAATACATGCTACCATAACATGGATATCTCATCAATAAACTCACGGACAATCCTTTGGACACTTTTCTAGGTTTGTCATACCCTTTTGTGGTTAAACATAGCAAAATTATTTGGTGATTAGGCAAGCAGTTGATTAAAGGAAAACAAAACATTCACATCATAATTTATTTTCATGTGATTTTTTTCTGGCTAGTAAAATAGAATCCTTCATACCAAGCCTTGCCTCATCAAACTTGAGCCTAACCCAAGAGTACTCAACATAGAATATGTTTTTTCCTTGTTTATGTCTCTCAGATAAAAATGAAACTAAATTTCTTTCAGAAAGTAAGGACTGAGCAATCAGTATTTCGCTTCCCTACTGTGACCTCAAACCAAAAGAATATTCCTTGGTTTATAGTAGCCTTTCTTAAGTTAATTTTTCCTGCATGAATGAAGTTTTTTGATTTATCATGTTATACAGAATTATAGGAAACTAAAAACATATGTTTCGTAGTGATAAACTGTGAAGTATTATTCTTTATATTTGAAACATAAGCTTCATAAATAGTTCTAAAAGACGTTCTGAATGGGAGGTGAAGTGGCCTGACCAGGTCCCACAGTTTGTGGCTAAGTGGCAAATGACAACAGAGAAATCCACACTTCCTCTGTACCTGCCACATGATACTTATCCCCCAAAGAACATTCTTGAGATCATTTCTTCAAAAAAGTGACGAAGTGTATGCAAACTGAATTAAATCTTCTGTCTAACTTACATTAAAATAAAATTAAAATAATCCTAAACTGTTCCCACCACACATAGAAATGTTTGATTTCATTCTTTGAATAATTTTAAATCAAATGAGGTGACTGGAATTTTCAAACAAATTTGGGAAGTATAAAACATACCTCAAATATGAAGTATGATTATTGCTATTGATCTCTTTCAAATCCTATTTTACATTTGAGCAACTGTACCTTAATGAAGAGTCCAGAAAGGGCAATGAGTTCCCTTATATTGCCTCTTTTAGTCCCCATGCATTGAAATAATACCACTGCCTCTGAACTCTGCCTGCTCCTTCTCCATCACTGCCTTTGCTCTGTCTGAGCTGAGCACAGGTGGTAGTGGTAGGTGGGTGGGGGATCTTCACAGTTTCTTGCTTATAAAGAAAACATTCATTTTCTGGTGAATGTTTCGATTGTGGATCCTTAGAGGACAACTGCCACACCCAAACCTGGCACCCCATGTATACTTCTGAGCCACAACCCATTACTTATTTCTCACCTGAATGTTCTACCATTTCTCTAGTTTAAAATGCTTAACATCAAAAGTACATTTCCTGCACTGCCATTTTAATACAGATTTCAACTTTTTCATGATACTCCAAAAGGCCAAGATAAGTCTTCTTGTGGACTTATCATGATGCCATTTAGGAGACTAAATGGATACAGTCCCTATTCTCTGTCAGTATTTAGCATTCGAAGGAGACAAAAATGAGGAAAAGGTACAATACAGGGAAAGACACTTGGTGACATTTATCTGATTTATATAAGATTGGAGGGCTTCTTTATGGTGATGTCCTAACATCTTTGTGTATCTTCCTACATTCTAGAATTCTTTCAGCGCTTGAGTCCAGTTTTGAAGCCAGAAAATTCAAAGACTACCTTCCAAAAGGGGCCAAACCAGGAAGAATGAGTTTTCTGGAAGGAGCATTTGCAGAGGCACTTCAGTCCTCAGCTTCTGGAGGCTGATCCTGGCCCCATAGGCGCTAAGAAGCCCTTTGCTTAGAAGAGAATCCTGAGGCGCAGCTGGAGAGCCCCAGAATCAGGCTATTTGGCACCGGCCCCGAGATTCTGAGTGCTTAGTAGTAATTGTTGCTACACTGTTTTTTTCTGGTTAAGCTAGTTTATGTGTATTCGGTAACTTGCAATTGAAAGACCTGTCCAGCACACCTATGAGAGCACAAAAATTCTCCTACTTCTCAGAAGTACAAAATGACCATTAAGAAAAAATGCTTGATTTCAAAAACAGTTGCATTTATCTTCACCTCAGCCACTTTCCCACACCAGGCTATGTCTGTCATGCTTCAGAGCCAAACGAAATCCATGTCCTATGAAAAGGGACTGTTGAAGTTTAGATGAGTAAGAATCTCAACATACTACCTTAATGAAAAGTTATTTAGAGTTTCTTCTAAATGAAGAATTTAAGACAGCTAATATGCTGACAGTGAGTTATAAAAATCTGTGTTATCCTACTGCTGAGGATAAAATAAAACAAGAAACCTTAAAACTTAAGTCTCCTGAAAGGGGCAAGTCAAGGTCACCAATAATCAATTTGTTGTGGTTATGAATACAGCCCAATAGCGGCAGGAGCTCTGGGATGGGAACATATAAACCGGAATCCCAATTCTATCACTCAGCCATTTTGTCACCTTGAACAATATAAATTATAGATTCATGCATTAGTTTCTTTATCTCTTAAAAAATCATAGTATCTACTCCAAATGATTGTTGGAAATACTGTATAACAAAATAGATGAAAGGTGACTAGCACATTTGACTAGCATATATGTAGCACTCAGTAAAATATTTGCCCCTATTGTTACAGGCAACTGAGTGAGATAGAAATATTATAGGCAATCAGGCAGGGCTGGGCCCCTAAAGGAGCCAAGGCAGAAGACCGGATATCTTGCACCTTGGAGGAGACAGACACCTCCCACTATGGGTGAGACCTCAAGACAAAGATCAAACAAATACACCCACATCCCTAGGATTGATATTCTAAATAGGTCTCTGTCACCCTGAAGAAGCCAGGAGTCACCATCCCAACCTCCAACAGAAGAGTCACCGTTCTTTACGCATGCTTGCTTGCTACATGACTTGCTTCCCCATTTGATCACAATTTAATCGATTTTAGCTGAGTAATTACACTCATAATCTTACTGGTTGACCACAGTTCTGTCCCACCTCATGCTCACCTGCCTTGTAAGTTCCCATTTGTCCCCACCTTGGACCCACCTCACCTCATGGTTTTGTTCTATAAAAATCCCTAGAGAAGACAGAGTCCTAGTCAACCCACTTGGGATACCTTCTGTCTCTCTCTCAGATGGAAGCTTTCTTTCTCTCAATAAATATATCCTGCTCTTAACCTCTATTTTTCCTAAAATTCATTCCTTGATTTTAGAGAACATGAACTCATACCACACATCTAGTAGGTTCAGAGTTTTATTCCCCTTTATCAATGTCATGTACAGTTATAAATTCCCTGCAATGAATGTGATCAAATCTAAATCATTATGAGTATTAGTCAGGTTATTAGCAATTATGATGCTCATGATGTCAAACCTGACGAGGCCTTCCAGAATTTAAACCTTTCACTAAGGCTTGTATGAAATCTCTATTTAATAGGGTCATTAAAGATCTTGTGATCCCAAAGGTCCTCTTGTATTCTTTTAGAGAAGCTAAATTGTTCACTCTCCTTGGCTGAGAAAATTGCACCTGGGGGTGAGCTGCCTGCCTGAAAAGCCACACAGCACTTGATGGGCTGCTGTTTGCTTTGTGCCTGAAAACAGTTTTTTCACACCAGTGCCCCTTCGAGAGCATTTTGGTCTCAGGTTAGGACAGTGAGCTACTGCAATAGCATTTATAGAGGGCCTCAGAGTTCCCAAATACTCATTTCTAACTAAGGTTTCCTGTTGGGGGCCATTTTTATGGGCTGGAGGAAAACAAATACTTGTTTTGGGAGTGCTGGCTTCCAAGCATTTTGCCAATGCTTTTTACCCAATATTTTTTCTGGGAAAATAACATCTCCAGAAAATGTGAACTGAAAAAGTTAGTTGTTTGGCAATAGAAAAAACTGTTCTGTAAAAGTGTAATCTTGCAAAGATATTCGCAAATACATATGTTGACTTTATCACCACTATAATAATGTGAGTATGGTAGATTTTTGTTTGATAACAACTTTGCTTTGTTTAACACCATTATCCATAAACAATGCTTGTCAGTTTTCTTTGGAATCATCATCCTTCTGAAAACCTGGTGAATGCCCTGTGCTAAGCCTTCAAATAAAAGAAATCACCATATATGTACATCCATGACTGCATAAAGAATGTAGTTATTTGTGGTTAACAACTTGACAAATAAATGTCTGGTAAACAAACAAAATGTCCAATAAATTACCTCTTTATAGACATTCTATTAATAGGAAACCTCCAGAAATTAGCATATTGGTTCTTTGCCAAAATAATGATACCCAGTGTTCATAATAATGATCTTGGTCCCTTGGACTCCAACCAGGGATACTAAAGACTTGATGTTCAAAGCACAACCCTTGGACCAGTAGTATCAACATCACACAGAATTCTGTTAGGCATGGGGAACGCCAGACTCCAATCCAGACTACTGAACCAGACAGCATATTTTAACAAAATACCCAGCTGATGCACATGCACATTAAATTTTGTGAAGCCTGCTTTAGGTTTACGACAGTTAAGCACCTCTGATCTCAAAGATCTTTTCAATACGTGAGCTACAAGACAAGTGAAATTTTAATATGATCTTCTAGAGGTCCCCAGTGTAATGCATACAAGCAAATACAGACTGGAGGCTAATCACTTATTCATTCATTATTTCAAAAGAAATTTACTGACTATCCATTATGTGCCAGGAATTGCTGTACTCAATGACTCAAAGCCTTCTCCATTCAAGAGGGAAAATACAGACAAAAAACATATATGCATGGAAATACACAATCTGCCAGGTGACAATCAGTGAGATGAGCTAAATTAAAGCAGGATGAAGATTTCAAGGAATGCTATAGGTTGCTGCTTTTAAAATACAGTGACAAGGGAGACCTCATGTATTCAATGGCATTTGAGAAAAGAGTTGAAGGAGATAGCAAGTGAGACCTGCACTATTGGAAGTTCCAGCGAAGAACAAAGCCAGGTAAATGCCAAGAAGCAGGAAGATGCTTTGAAGATCAAAGATAAAACTGCCCCCCAACACTATCCCACTGCAGCAGAAAAGCAGAAGGTTGGAACATGAGATGAGTGAGAGGGGATGAAAGTGACCATACAAGTCCTCCTAATCAGTGAACATCTGTAAAAGCATTAGGAGAGAGACCTGGTGACACTAGCCCAGGCGCTTCACCTCTCTCTGCTTAGCTATGGGAAGTCTCTTCATGGAAAGGTGAGGTTTTGGAGGCTCCTTGAAATACAACTGACTTCCATCAGAAAGAAATTTATTCTTTCTTCTGGCTGGATTTAGGTTTAAAATATAGTTGCTAAGTACTGCTGGCAAAAACCAGATTCTGTTTCAGAGGGTCTGGCACATACTTGGCAAGAAACATACTATACTGGAATTAATAATCCCAGCCCATGACTGGCAATAATTCAGAGTCATCTCTTGGCTACCTTTTTAGGCTTATGTTCATAATTTTTTCTGACCACATTTCGACAGTGTTCTAGCCATCTT
>RJWT010006564.1:0-28969 GCA_004365215.1 Cuniculus paca | reverse complement strand
AAAAATAACAAGGTCTCAGGAAGTAACAATTCAACAGCTGGTAGACAACTCAAAGATGCATAATTTAAGAATTAAAAATGTGAGTGAAGAAGCAGGTGTCAAGACAAATGACATCAGGACCTTATTTACAGATATAATTCATGAAAACTTCCCAAGCATAAAAAAAGAATATGACATTCAAATAAGTGAGGCATATAGAATTCCAGCTAACCATAACCAAAACAAATCTACACCCAGACATATAATAATCAAGATCCCAGAAATTCAACTCAAGAACAGAATATTAAAAGCTGTTAGAGAAAAGAATCAGATCACCTATAAAGGAAAACCCATCAAAATCACAGCAGACTTCTCAACACAAACCATCAAGTCAAGAAGAGGCTGGAGTGAAGTAATGCAAGTCCTGAAAGAAGACAACTTTCAACTCAGACTGATGTACACTGCAAAACTTTCTTTCAAAATTAATGGAGAAACAAGATACTTCCATGACAAAGAACAACTCAAGGAATTCATGACCACCAAACCAACCCTACAAAGATTACTAAAGGACATTTTAGAGAGAGAGAAAAAGGACCAAGGTCTCAGGAACAATGTCAGAAGGGGACCATCAAGTGGGGCCTGTCGACTGAATGGAGAGGAAAAATAGGGAGCCAATGGCAGGAAAATTGCATGGCAGAGACACTACAGTGCAAGAGGGCCTCAAGGCACTAATAGAAAGAAACAGAGGCATAGTGGATCAGGAGACAGGATCCATCAATATGCTCTATGCAAGAAACACATTTAGCTAGAAAGAAAATTCATAGTCTGAAAGTCAAAGGAGAGAGAACAATGCCCTATGTGACAGGGAACCAGAGGGGGGGAAAAATAGGGGTAGCCTGCCCATTAATTGCAGAATGGATAAGAAAGATGTGGTATTTCATGGGGTGGAAACTTACTCAGCTATAAAGGAAGATAACCTCAAGGCTCTTGTGGGTAGATAGAGGCAACTGGTAATAGTGCTCATGGATGTAATGGGCTAGAGTCACAAGGGTGAATTTTGTGTTGTCTCCATAGCATAACAAACTAAAGGTGTTAGTGGGATCCATAATGCACAATACATATTGGGAAAGTCAAAGGGGAGGAATTATCTAAAAAGGGAAAGAAATGACCACTATTAATCTATTATCATGATTTGAAATTTAGATTGTATTCATTGTTCTAATTAGTTTCATTTCATTCCAATTTGTCTGATTTTATTATATTTGATGGCATGGACAGCTATTTTAAGGACAACAAAATATATAATTGCAGCCATTGAGAATGTCCAATTAGCTTGTTTAGAAACCCTGTATGGCTTTCATTGTTTGTTTTGATTGATTTTACTCTATTATGTATGGTTTGATTGTAATATGTCTTAAGGTGTAGGCAACTAATCTGAAGATAACAACTATTATGGTAGTCAATGCTGTTTTGCTAATATCTTGAAATTCTGTATTGTTTTGCTTTGTTTTGTTTTGTTTTGTTTTGTTTCTACTGTTTTAGTTTGTTGTATTTTGTTTGATTTTACTTATCCCTGATGATATGGGCAGGTATATTGCAGATAACAAGAGGCATTATGGTAGCCTTACCAACTGCTTTTTACCCTATTTAAAAGTCATGTACCATGTTCATTACCTTGTTTTGATTGACTTTACTCTGTTTTGTTTTGTTTGATCGTATTCTTTTCAAAATAAAAAAAAAACCAGAATGAAAGATGTGAGTGAAAAAGCAGGGGTCAAGACAAATGACATCAGGAGTCTATTTATAGAAATAATTTCAGAGAATTTGTCAAGCATGGGAAAAGGAAATGACATTCAAATAAGTGAGGCATATAGAACTCCAGCTAGCCATAACCAAAACAAATCTACACCCAGACATATAATAATCAAGATCCCTAAAGTCAACTCAAGAACAGAATATTAAAAGCTGTTAGAGAAAAGAAACAGATCACCTAGAAAGGAAAACCCATCAGAATCACGACAGACTTCTCAACACAAACCATCGAGTCAATAAAAGGCTGGAGTGAAGTATTGCAAGTCCTGAAAGAAAACAACTTCCAACTCAGACTGATGTACCCTGCAAAACTTTCTTTCAAAATTAATGGAGAAACAAGATACTTCCATGACAATGAACAACTGAAGGAATTCATGACCACCAAACCAACACTACGAGTACTAAAGGACATTTCTAGAGAGAGATAAAAGGACCATAGTCTCAGGAACAGTAGCAGAGGAGGACCATCAAGCAGGGGCAGTCAATTGAATGGAGAGGAAAAATAGGGAGCCAATGGCAGGAAAATAGCATGGCAGAGACAACGCAGTGCAAGAGGGCCATAACTATTAATGTAGATGGCCTCAATTCACCAATAGAAAGAAACACAGGCAGAGTGGGTCAGGAGACAGAATCCATCAAGATGTTCTATACAAGAAACACATTTAACTAGAAAGAAAATTCATAGACTGAAGGTCAAAGGAGAGAGAACAATGCCCTATGTGACAGGGAGCCAGAAAAAAAGTAGGGGTAGCCTGCCCATCAACTGCAGAATGGATAAGAAAGACATGGCATTTTATACAATGGAAACTTACTCAGCTATAAAGGAAGATAACCTCAAGGCTCTTGTAGGTGGATGGAGGCAGCTTGAGATCATGCTCACGGATGAAATGGTTCAGAGTCACATGGGTGAATCTCATGTTGTCTCCTTAGTATAACAAACTAAAAGAATCAGTGGGATCCAAAAGGCACAATACATATGGTGAAAGTGAAAGGGGAGGAATTATGTCAAAAGAGAAGGCAGTGGCCATTGTTAATCTATTATCATGATTTGAAACTCATATTGTCTGCATTGTTCTGATTAGTTTCATTTTATTCTGTTTTGTTTGGTTTTATTATACTTGATGGCATGGAAAGTTATTTCAAAGATAACAAAATATATAATTGCAGCCATCAAGGATGTCCAATTATCTTGTTTCAAAACCCTGTATTGCTTTCATTGTTTCATTTTGATTGATTTTACTCTATTCTGTGTTGTTTGATTGTATTATGTCTGAAGGTGTAGACAACTATTCTGAAGATAACCAGAAGCATTATGGTAGCCACTGTGGTTTTACTAGTATCTTGAAGTTCTGTATTGCTTTCATTGTTTTTTTTTTTATTGGTTTTATTCTGTTCTATTTTGTTCGATTTTATTTTTGCCTGATGGTATGGACAGTTATTTTGAAGATAACGAGGCACTATGGTAACCATTATCAATTCCCTTTTACCCTGTTTAGAAGTCATGTACCATGTTCATTGTTTTGTTGTGATTGACTCTACTCTGTTTTATTTTGTTTGGTTATACTCTCTTCAAAATTAAAAAAAAATTGCATATGAGACACTATCTGTAAATGAATTCTCATTGGGTATAATAATACTAGGTACTGCTTTCTCAAATGTGTTACAGAATTACTGAATAAGTTCTGACACCTTTGTTTCCAAAAATACTTTCAATGAATAACTAACATGTTTACTTTGATAATTAGGGGATGATGATATATATTTCTGGATAGAAATTTAAATGATTAGCTCTGCTAGTTGGTCTTACAAATAGCTCAGCTAAATTCAGCTTAGGAATATCTATGGAAATTTAGTAATGTACTTAGTAATGAAATGCTAACTTTAAGACATTTATGTAATAAATGTAAGTATTTAAAAGCATTGACAGTTATTTTAATGCATCATTGTTTGGATTTTATTGTTTTATGGTCTTCATTTGGGATATTTACACAAAGATGCTCTAGAATGGTTTGTCACCTAATCTTATATAAGCACTGACCTTAAATTCATTTTCTGATCACTTGTTCCTTTCTGAATATTACAAATATGTATGTATTAACACATTTTTGCACTACTCTGGTACTAATTTTAGGGTGATGAAATTTGTATTGGCACTGCCGGTATGGTAATTTAAAAATTTTACAAGTTGTGTTTGGCTTAAGTGCAAAAAACGTTAATAAAAATTATTTTCGCTTTTGAGGACCGTCTCTGTAGCATATTTTTGTTATAAATGTTGATGAATGTCGGCACTAGGAGAAGCAGAGAAAGATTAAACCTCATATAAGTATAGTATCTGTGATTAAAATAAAAAAGCTCTGAGCGTGCCCATATGATGAGGTTCTCTGTCAGCTGTGTACCTGGATCCCTGAACATGGCATATGTTAACTGTCCCCAGAGGCTGAGCGATTCATAATTGGTGCTGGAGTCGCTGAGGTGATATCAAGGACAAAGAAAGTCTGTATGTTTAAATGAGCCGAACTGGCTGCAAGCAGACATGGAGATCCAACTACATAAACCTAATATTAGCACTTTAGAGGATTGGTCCAACAGAATATCTTATTAATGTTTTAACAAATGCTCTATGCTTCTAATTATTGTACTAATTATTATTATGTAAGTTCTTTTCTGGGTTAGCGGCTATTCATAGCCTTTTAAAATTTTTTTAGAACTTTTTTTAATTAAAAATTTTTTTTATTTTTAGTACTGAGGATCAAACTCACGACCTCACGCTTGCGAGGCAGGCAGTCTTTTAGAACTTTTAATATATCTCATACCTTAGAGTTATTGGTATAAATGACTAATTGTATCTAAGGTCCGAAACCATTTCATCAAATTTATAACTGCTGGTATCTAGTGCATAATCTTATATATAATGGAAATAGTAAAAAAAAGCTAGCATTTCTCTGTTTTTATCATTTTTTTATATTCAAAGCCTTTGTGTTCCTTTCTTCCAGATCTTCTTAAACTAATAATATATTGCTGTAAACTGTAGTCACCTTACTGTATACATTGTTGAAATATTACCCCGTAATACATTCAACTATTACATGTAATAAAGAACAATAAATTCCATTACTTCACAGCAACATCATCATCAAATGCCCTTTTAAAATAACAAAGCAATTTATGAAAGGCAAAATGATAAAACTCATGTATTAGTTTTTGAAATAATTTTTTAAATGAACCCTGAAATAGTGTTGCCGGGCAGGTTTTCCTGTGACGGCCCTTTACTTTAATTGACCTCTGTTCTAACACTCAATTGTTTCCAGTATGGTGCAAAGTTTGCTCTTATTCACAGGTCTGGTTTTCTTATTAGACTGTAAGTTCTTGGAGACTAGATCCCTGTGAGCTTTCCACAATGTCCTGCAAGTTATAGGTGTGAAATACATGTTGACCGAATTAAATTACTTTCCTGATGTGTGTGCTGCCGTCTAAGTTCAAGAATGCTGAACCCTGGAGCGATCAGAGGGAAATTTCAGTTGTCAATATTCAGTTTTTAAAAAAGATGAGACAAAATTAATTTACTTTAAGTGTCCCAAAGCACAAGTAAGCAGGTTTATAGCATAGCTCTGTCTCCCTTTTGCACATTCTGTTAGTCCAGGGTTTGTAGTGTTGTCCAGGATTGCATATTTCTTGAATGCAGACACAAGGGATTCAAAGATTGAAGCAACCTAGACTAAGATGCAGTTGCCCTGTAGAAATAACTTTTAAGTAGCCTACTTTAAGAAGTTAAAAAAAAAATAAGGCTGTGTGTATAAAATGGTATTGATAGGTTTCCAGAATTTACAGTGGAGAGTTCTAGTTTTTTTCTTTTTGAAGAGGTGTTAAAGATGTGAGTCTCTAAATGAGAGCTGTGCTTATTTCAAATTATTAAACACTTTGATTCCTTTTCTTGTGTTCTGACCAAATTTCATAATTTATTCTTGGCTGTAATTACTTCAGTATTCAAATCTCCCATCTCACAGTTTACCATCTTTAGATACTGAAGTTTCCATTTATTCATAAAAGAACCAGGTGCCAAAAAGTCTTTTAAAATAAAATACTATGACGCCTCTGGCCTCTCAGAAATCATCCAGTGGTCATAAGTGGTCATATTTTGTTCATTTCTGCCTGTGCGTATTCTCAGAGCCAAAATATGATGAGTAGAAACTGATGACAACCAAATATATTATGTGATCTATAACCTCAAGTGTGGAGATTTTCTCTCATGGGTGGACATTTTCTCAAGACGAAGTCATTGCCAGCGACTTCTGACATCCTGAGCAACTTGACTGAGATAAAGTATAAATTAAATTCTGTAATATCAAGGGTATTTGCTTGACTCATACGTAACAGAAAAGTAAGAAAATCAGTTGTGAATATTAAAATAGAAATAAAAATATATGGAACATAGCATCATCAACAGTAATAACACCAAAAGAAAAAAAAAAAGAAAAAGAAAAAAGGACTGGGAAAAAGAAACCTAAACAAAAATAAAATACACGATCGCTTTAACATTTAACTTGAGCTAGAAACTGAGTTTAAAGGATCTAAGGTGTTATTTTAAGTTCTCCACACGCAGGTCTTGAATAGAATGTATTAAAGCCCCGTGACATTAGTTCTTCTGTGTACAAAAAAACACTCACGACTTCTTGACGGCTGTCACCAGGAGAACAGCTTTGCTTCAACACCACCACGGAGTGGGAGGAGGGGGAGGAGGAAGAGGAAAGTCTTTCAGGCAGGGTAAAACTGTTTCTCCGGATCTAACTTTTTAACATTTAAGTTTTTTTTTTCTTCAACTGCTATTTTTTTCTTTCATGTTCTTGACAGTGACAAGAAAACCAACATGGCTGATTTGAGTCACAGAACAGCAGGGATTTCTCCTCCTCCAGGCGTCTGTATCTGTGTCCACACCTGCCGCACGGCGGGGAGGGAAGTGTTTATGAGGGTCAGATGCTTGTTCTCTTCAACCACACAACACACTGATTTTTTTGGGCAAAATCTGTTTTTAGCCTATTATTTTGCCTACCATGAAAATCCATTCCAACCAATGGAGAGCATGACTAACTTCCGGAGTCAGCAACAGTTGCAGAACGATTGTTTCCTCTTTGTAAAGAGGGAAAAAAGTCAGTAAGCTCTTATGGCTTTTTTGGGCAGTAAGGTTTCTCAAAATCCCAGTTTGAATGAATTTAAACGAATTAGTAAGAAGCGGATCGAATTTCCTCAGCCCCAAAGAAGAAATATGTGCCAGGCACGATGTGGGTTTATTGAGCCCTCCGCTTCTGAGTTTGAAATGTTTAGCAAATCCAGAGTTTTGAGGGCGATGGTTTGTGGTAAGCAAATTGAAGCGGCCGAACTTTTAGTTGATTCTATGTCTCCAGAGGTTAAAAACTGCTGCCTTAACTCCCTAGTTCTCAGCATATATTTAAAATAAATGTGGTCTTTTATCTGAGATATATGTTTTCACTGTTAGGTCTCACTATGCAAATTCCAGATGCATGTTGTAATGGACTTCTGCTTCTCTCCTTTTCTGTCTGCCACTTCACAGCTTCGTCCTAGAATATTGGGCTAATCTCTTGCCTCCAGTCATCCGTTCCTACCCATCTCGCCCGCTATTGACAGATTTATTCCTCAAGTACAACTACCATGTCAGCCCTCTGCTTCAGATCCTACAATGGCTCCCCAATGTCTACTTCATTAAGTTTACGCTATTTGCTCTGGCATTTGAGGCCTTCCACAAGATGATGCCAACTATTTTTCCATTTTTATCTCCCATTGGTCTCCTGTAGCCAAGTAAGTCTCTGCTCTTGTTGTTCCCCCATGGTTTTCTGCTTCAATATGCAATCAAATATTATCGCCACCTGTTAAAACACCATCCATCCTTCAGCAGGCCACCTCATGGCTGCCTCCTCACCTCTGATCAGATGCTTCTGTGGGTCCTAATGCTTGGCAGTTGGCATTCTGGTGACTTAGCTTGCCTTAGAAGCTGATGCTGCACACTCTCGTAAGAGCTGCTGGGCAGGGCCAATTCATGTTTGTTATGGTGCCTGTTTTAAAAAGTCTTTACCAAAAGAAGGGGTGAAGGAATGAGGTGATTATTGATTGACGTTCAAGTGCGTTTCCTTACTACCGTAGCACATTACCTGACTACCACATACTTGTTAAATTGAATTCTCCAGAGCAGTTATGATTCGTTTATCAAACACAACAGATAACAGAGGTAATCCTCAGTAGAAGAACTTGAATCTCTCTTTTTTGAATTTGTTGGATTTTCTGGAATGATTGTAAGTAGATTTTTAGAATGGTGGAGATGTGTATTGAACAAACTTTACCCATTAGTAGATGCCTGGCTAGGAATTTTTACCCTTAGAAACTTGCAGAAAAGAATCTTTTGGAAGAAAGTGCATTGCATAAGTGCATGTTTCCTGGTAGGTTGGTTCTTGAATTATATTTCATTTAAGTGGATCCTCTGATTTAAGGCATTACAAATGGCTAGAGTACAATAGTTTACATGTAAATACCCACCCTTAATTCAACGGAGAACCCCAGATGTTTGCCTGTACATTAAGACTGACTTCTTATGGCCCAATGTGTTTGTATGGAACATAGCGGCACCTTAGTAATCGTATCTATAGCTCTTGGTGTAGTTCATGATCAAGGAAGAAGGTCTAAGATGTTATCAGGCCATGGAAAGCTGTATGTTTTTACACTGAAGTAGATCAGAGAGAAGAAAGACTTGCTTTAGATGATTAATGTAGTGCCCCCCTGCATGAATGCCTGAGCTGACACCAAAGACAAACAGATGTTCTTAATCTAGAACAGACACAACTGGCTATTTTATGTATACAATCATAGCAAGAATAGGACTTGCGACTAGGGGTGATGAAACTACAAAATACTGAGCACCTACTGGGTGATTTACATTTGTCATCTCATTTAATTTGTGTAAACGTGAGTATTGTGAGGTTGAAATTAAAAAGTACATCTTACAAATGAAAAAATGGACTCAGAAAGGTTTACTAATTTATCCAAAGTCACAGTTTAATAAGTAGCAGAGTAGGGACTGGAACCTGGGTTTGTATAATCTCGAAGATGATTCTCTGTTCATTATATCCTGGTCGTCACAGGAAAGGGAAAAAAGTAGGGAACTTGTGACCATCTAGCACAAGACCCTATTTTCTCTGGGACACAGCAATATATTAGTACTTAAAGGATTTCAATTTTTTTTTCTTTCAAAATTATAGTAAAGCAGCTAAATTCACAAAAGCAGAAGGTGGGATGGTGGGTTGTTACGGGATGGGTGAAATAGAAATGGAAAATTGTTTAGTGGGTATAAAGTTTTGAAAATATAAGATTAAAATATTCTAGAGATCTGATATAGAGTATTGTACTTACAGGTAACAAGATGGTAAGAAATTGAATAGGGTAGATCTTCCATGTTATTTAGCAAAATAAATACTAGCGCAAAGCCAAAGAAAGGTGGTTTCAATGTAACTCATAAGTACAAGCCTTTTAAAATCAGGAAAAATTTAATGAAAGATTGAAGATTAAAATTGGTATCATTGAACAGGAATGTCAGAGTGAGAAATACTGAAATGCTAATCTTGAAAAACAACTCATAAAATAACTAGAAAACAACCAGAGAACTCACTTCATGGCAAAAGTTGACTTTCCTGTGTCACTAAATGTACAAATGCAATATTAGGAAATGAATAATAAATCACTTGTGGGTTTTAAAATTGAAAACACATGTCTTACTGACACCGACTTAATGTGATTTGATTATTATGCTGTTACCCAAAGAAATTCACAGACATTGGTTGGTGCCTGCAGCTTTGGACAAAACAAACATTTTTGTTGTGTACATAGAGCAGAGCTGCCGCTTGTGGGGAAGGGAAAGAGTGGGAGGTACTTGGGCAAACAGGCTGCTCCAAATAAAACTGACAGGGTGTGCATAGGTTTAACCATTTGGGAGCCTGAAAGTCACCTAAAATTGTACCTGAGCGGCTGTCCGCTGATTGAGACAGCATCTCAGAGCCTGATTTTATTGGTGTGACATGGCTTGTGGTCTTCTTTCCCTCCCTCTTGAAAACACACATGTCCTTTGCGTGTCGCCTAAATATTTCTGGCCACCTTTGTAATGATAAATAATATTCTAGTCAGGAATGTCAGTATATCTGTAATTCTCTTCTGTAGTTGTCAGTGCATGGCTTGGGAACGTGTGAGGAATACAGCGAGTTCATCCTTAGCTAGGTGGGAAGGCTCCACTGACAAATACCCATTGAGAACACACTGTGTGCAAGACGCTGAAGTACTTGAGTACACAGAACATGCAAGAGAGTGCTTCTGCCCTCAGCCATTCACAGGAACATGATGGGATGGGTTCTCTATTCTTTTCACTACTTTTTACTTCTACTTTAGCTATGATGAGTAAGGGAAGGTTTTAGTATAAAAAAGATGCCTAGAAATTGCAATATAAGGTGAACAATACGAACCAGAAGAGGTTATTTAGTGAGTACTCCACTCTCAGAAATGGGATAACTCACTTTACTTTCGCCCTTGACGGAGTCAGAATCCAGCCTTTCTTATCTGGGACAGAGGCAAGGTGGTGCCTGGTATGTATTTGGGGCATGTGGCAGGGTGGAGAGAGTGAGGGTCAGGGCAGTTGAAAAGGAATGAGAAAGAGGAGATCAAAAGGGGACATTCAGGTACCTGTAGGAGGTGGTCTTAGTGAAAGCCAGTCTGCCCAGTGTTTGTGCTGAGGTTTCCCTTGCTTTTTCCTCTCCTGACTCATTAGTGCTGGACTGCTCAGAACAAAGTGTGTAATTGCTGTGTGTAAACAAGGAGGTGCAGAGGAGGGGGAGGCACAGACAGTTATAGGACAAATTCAGCTAAGGACTTGCAGAGTGACCAGAAGGAAGAGATGTGCTCATAGCTTACGCTTCCCTTCCTTTCCCTTGTCTTCTGCAGACATTAACTGAGGCTTTCCTTTGTTCACACACTGGGTGAGGTGCTGGCGAATCAAAGATTTGGAAGATGCAGCCTCTACCTTCGGCTAAGTCCCTGTCAAGAGGGGACGCTCACTCCTCTTCTTCCATGGTAGCTAACAGCTGAAGACGGTGGCCGTAGGAGAAATCTGCACCCTGCAGGCACCTCCAGTTACCTTCCCTTCCTACTGCTATTCCAGAAACCACAGGCTGGGTGATTTCTGAAGAAGAGAAATTTATTTCTTACAATAACTGAGGTTGGGAAGTGCAAGGTTAAGGAGCCCATATCTGACAAGGGTCTTTTTACTTCATCATCCCATGTCCAAAGGTGAGAAGGTGAGGGATAACCTCACAAGACAGTGAAAAAGGGGCCTGAATCCATTTTTGTCAGGGACCCACTGTCTTGATAATGAAAATGATAATCACATTAACCCATTCTTCTAATGACCTCATCACCTCTGAAACATCCCACCTTTCAACACTATTGCACTGGGGATTAAGTTTGAAACATGAGCACTTTGTGGGACACACTCACACCATAGTAAGATGGAATAAAAACGTGTTATTTAGCCAGGTGTGACAGTGCCTGCTTATAACCCCAGCACTCCGGGAGGCTGAGGCAGGAAAATCATAAGTTCAAGCTCAGCCTGGGCAACTTAGTGACTTAGGAGATCTGGTCTTAAAATAAACTATAAAAAAGTTGGGGATGTAGCTCAGCATGAAGGCCCTAAATTCAATAGCTAACCCTCCCTGAAGTGTAATTTTGAGGACATCTGGCTTAGAATGAGGGTCAAGTGTTAGTTCTTCCACTCACCAGTCCTTTGGGTAAAAGAATTGAAATGCACTCACACGGTGGGTTAGGACAGCTTGTGTGTAAGGACAGCTCCAGTCAGAATGCAAACATCATCTGGAAAGTTTTACTTAACGAATAAATGAATACCTTAGCTTGAGTTTGTTTGTAGTTAGGCAGGCAATGCCAGATGGACAGCTTCTGATGGAGGGGGCTGAAGGCTGAAGCTTGGGGCTCTGCCTCAGAAGGGAAGTCACGGGGGACTGGGCTTTGGGATGAGTGGAGAAGTGGGGTGAAAGGACCCAGGGAAGAGAAAGACAGTGTTTGGGTGGAGTCCTCCTGGTCCCTCTCAGTAACTGGTTTCTGTACTGGACACCCCGCAGCACTGCCTCCACCATTCATGCTCAGTTAGGCAGTTATTCATGGACGGTTGGACGGCCCTACAATTCTGTGTCTTTTGCGGACTAAACTATTAGCTCCTTGAGAGCAAGGCCTGCACTTTGACTTTTAATTTCCAGCACTTAGCACAGTGGGATGAATAAAGAAGGTGTGAAAGTCAAAGAAGAATGCTGTCAATTTGGTAATGTTGCTCCAGCATCCTAGTTCTTACAGTAAATAACCTGAACTACTGATACCTGTCATTATTTTAGGTTTAGAAGCAGAGAAACAGAGCACCAAAGCTAAGAAACTCAGAGAAAAATTCATGATGAGTAGGACAGGCATTAAAACAGTTCCTACACCTTTAATGAACTGACATTTTCTCTGTCACATGCCCTAGAACTAATTTAAAAAGTCAAGGTCTACCTGAAACTGAAGTGAGTGTTTCTTTCAGGTTTTCCATCTTTGCAAGTCAAGCCTGGTTATTTTGAGCATCAGTTTTCTCTTTCTTTTTCTTCTTTTTTTCTTTTCTTTTCTTTTCTTTCCTTTCCTTTTCTTTTTCTTTCTTTCTTTTTCTTTTTCTTTTTCTTTTTCTTTTTCTTTTTCTTTTTCTTTTTGTTTGGTACCAGAGAATCAGGACCTTGTGCTTGCTAGGCAAGTGCTATGTCATTGAGTTATACCCCCGGCCCAGAGGATCAGTTTTCTGACAAGAATTAAGGGGATGGATGTCAAATCATCAGTCTGGTGACTTGTATGAGGCATGTGTGATTCACACACCTGTGCTAAACCAGCTTTCCAAATGGTTAGAAATGAGTCTCTTTCTCTAAATGCCAGCCCCTAAAAGCAAGACTTCCCTAAGACCTTCTCAGTGTCCCCAAGAACACTCTCAGTAATGACAAGTGCCAGTCTGTCCTTTTGATGACCTGGGGAGGGGAGTTGACAGACCTTCACACTGTTGCAGAATGCAAAGTGAGGAGTGTGCTGTTTGGAGATCATCCACAACTCTTTTTCCAGGTGTCAGAAACATTCCAACAGGGCTCGAAGATCAGAAGTTCAATTAAGTTTAAGATCCTTCACTGTGGAAAATTTTCATTAATTTTTTTCCTCTTCCTTGTACATCCCAATGAATGCTGTAGTTGCAAATTTCTCAGCATGACTTGGTCAAAACCCAATGAACAGTATGCCAAGAATCTGCTTTTAAAACTATGCTGTCAAAATCTGCAGCCTTGAGAGGCTTAGATCGTTTAGAAGATATCTGATTTGCAGTAACAAGATTTCTAGTTATACTGAATTTCAGATTCTTTCAGGAGCCTCAACTTAAATATTTTTCTTAAGCGCAACCAAACTTTCTGAAATTTAAGAATATTTGTTCTTTACCAACTTTGAGAGAAACTTAATGGTTAACAAGCCATAGACAATAAAATATTAAAATACAATTAGTATTACAATATTTAAAATATTGACAGTAATAATAAAAAATAGAACATTATAATAACTTTAGAAACTGTATTTTATGTTCAAGACACTTTAAAGCCAAACTATATCACTGATAAATAAAAATCCTAAAGTAGCTTTGTGACTATGGAATAACTTGAGACATAAATGAACCTCAGACTGCTTTTGGGACTTATGAATTCAGTGTGGGAGACCTTACTCCATTGGAGGCACTTGGGAAATGTTGGGAGGCGTGTCTGGCTGTGAAAAAGATGGAAAGGGGCAGAAAGGAATTTAGTGGAAGGGAGCCGGCTATGTTCCACACAACAAAGAACTGTGCTGCATCTTCTTCAGTTTTTCAGAGGCCAAGCAGGTATTCGTGTAGGTGAAAAAAGCCTGTTTCTAATAATCCGAATCTGGGACCTAACTGCTTCTGTTTTACATATAAGCATAAAGTATGCGTTTGCACAGTAGTGACTTTTCAGGAATGCCACTACTGTCTAAATTAAGGGAAGAACGTAGTTTTCTCAAGGGTGGGGACTGGAGCTTAGGGAGAAGGAAGAGAAAAAGGAGGAGGAAGAGCGAGAGGAGGAAGAAGAGGGCAGGGGAGGAGGAAGATGAGGAAGGAGGAAAAGGGAGGGAGGTGGTGGACAGAACTTTTCCAGGTGCTATTCTCCATCTTTGGAAATGACCAGTGGCAAGACTGCTTATGATATTAACCATGTTACAACATAACACACCTATGTCAATCTACATTAGTAGCTGATACATTTAGGTATGTGCAGTTGTTCTACATGTAGTTGTAGTGCCCAAGAATTTGCACATTAAAACTTGCACATTATTGTAAACAATTTGCATATTATTCAAGTCAAAAATTACTTTTCTTGTATATCTGCTTTGTAATACAGCTAGGATTTTATATATGTTGAATTTAGGTGAGTAAATAGGCTACAGATTTCCTTAAAAGACGGTAAAAGCTGTTATAAAGTATGTGATAAGAAGGAGGTATTGGTTTTGAGAAAGTTAAAAGCAATTTTACTGGATAAAAACTTAGCTTATGGGGTGTTGAAGGTAGTAGGCTCCTGTCTGAATCCTAGAAAGACCCTTCCAGAATACAGCATTTGCTCTGAGTGGCACAGTTCTAAGTGAGAACTAACTCGAGCTCATTCATACACTTGACTTTATTATGGTTTTTATCACATCTGCCAACATTACTATTTATTTCATATTTTTTCTTTAAAAATCCAATGAATTCATTATCACTTTTATGTATCTTACATACACTTGGTATCAATAAAACATAACATGTGATAATTATATTTTTCCTAGTACATATTAAAATAAATATGTAATGATTAAAACAAAAGAAAAAAGTTGTTCTGTAACAAAAGTGCCATCTCATATAACCCATAGTATATGAGAAATGGTGCCATAAAAATTTAAAGGTTTGGAAAATAAGACTAAAGGACAAAGAATGATTCAGTCATACCTCTTAATTTTCTTTGTTCTTTAGAAATGATGTGTTCTTTTATTTAAAAAAAAGTATCCTAAAATTTTATTTTAAAATACTGTTTGATTACAAATGCAAATAAAGTAGAATGGCACAGATATAATATACCGGTCATACCTATATTACGTAATATTGATAATCTTTATGAAGATACTTGCTGTGACTTGGATATGGATTGTGTATGTCCTCCCAAGATCAAAATGGTGGAATCTTGGTCACAGTGTAGCAATTCGATGAGGTGATCAGACCTTTAAAGCATGGGGCTTAGTGGAAGGTCATTAGATCATTAAAGGCACTGCCCTCAGAAGGGATTAAGGTAGTTCTGATGGAACCCTGGTAAGTTATTATAAAAAAGAGCAAGACTGGCCTCTCCTCATCCTCTCTGGTTTCCTTCTTGTGTCACAGGATGATTTTTGTCTCCTGCATGCACCCCAGTTGTGATGCCATTCATCAACTGTGACACAACTAAGTGACCCCTCTTCAGATCCGAGCAGAGCTTTTGAACCTCCAAAGCTGTGAGATAAATCAGTTTCTTCTATTTAGAAAGGATTCAGCTTTAGGTATTTTGTTATAGCAATGGAAAACAGACTGACACAATACCTTTTACTGAGCTTGCCTTTGAAAGACTGCTTGTAATAGGGCAAACTCCACAGCTACTATTGTCAGCAAGTCATGTATAGCATAAGACATCCATAGCAATAGATCTTTTTGAATAAACAACTTAATTTGTTTATTCATTCAATAATATTTGTCACAGCCTCATTAGGTACAAAGCATTGCTTTGGGTCCTGAGATATAGCAGTGAACAAAATAAAGTTGTTTTCTTGGTGGAAGTTACACTTCATTAACATAATATAAAATGAAAGCAAAATTGATTTTCATTGGTATTGGGAAGAAAGTAGGGATATGACATTAAACTTGACATCAGTTAGGTGGCTACAGATTAGCATCAGGGGATGTGCATAGCAGATCCTGTCATTTGGTATTAGTTTAATATACAGTACAGAAGTTATTTTAATGTCTGCTTCCATAGCTTTTTAAACAATATACTATTTTGTTGATGCACTGTGCATATTTCTCAGTCCCATTTAATATTACATTCTATAATGGAAAGAATAAAATTTAAGAATTTCTTAATTCTTCAGCCCAAGGTTTGATGTTTCATATATAATTCAAATTGTCCTTAAGTCACATCTGAGTCATCCTTTTCTATTCTTTATGCCATTAGCATCATTGATAAATGGTTGCCAGAGCCTCTTAATTATTATTTTAAAAAGTATAGGTACTCATTTTCTTAGTCTTCTCTGTTTAAGATACTTAGAAATAATCTTGAAAGGTGACTTAAGGTAGTGAGAACTATTCAATTAGAGAGTTCAAAAATACTCTTAAGACAATCATTCTTGTCATCGGGCTCTGGTGACACACCTTATTATTAATTTCCATCTAGCAAGTATTTCTTACATATCTAGCTATTAACATTAGATAAAATTCATCCATTGTCTTCTTCTGTTAGTCATATCCAAAGAGCTGAAATAAAAACCCACTACTTTAGATTATTTTCGAAATCTCAGGTGGTACCACTGTTCTTTATCTGTTCAGCAGGTGGAAATTTTAGCAATAAGAAAGCTCAACTCTTCACAAAGTTTGTTTTGAAGTTTGGGTTAATAATTGCTGTTTAAAATAATTGACTCTTAAGTATTCTAAGATTATGGGAAGTCATGAGTCATCAAAGAAAATCTAAGTTATGCCTCAAGTAGTATTTTTTTTTTGCTTAGATTTGAGTTATGCTATAATTCCATGTTTAGCAATTCTCAATTAAGGGAACATTCAACTGACTAGAACTTGCTTGACTTTCAATATATTAAGCAAACTTTATCTTTTAAGACTTTTCTTGCTGAAGCATCGCTATTTTCTGTATATTCTGAAAATGATTCTTTATGTGAATATGAAGATATTTTGGCAGTGGGCTGGGCATAGCGGTGTACATCTGGAATCCCAGCTACTTGGGAGGGTGAGGTGGAAGGATTACAAGTTTAAGGCCAGTCTGTTTGACTTAGCAAGGCCCTGTCTTAAAGAAAAATAAAAGGGCTGTGGTGTAGCTTATTGTGAAGGCCTTAGGTTTAATCCCTAGTAACACAAACACACTCACTCATGTACAAATATTTTGCCATTGTTATGAAGAAGAATGCTGAATTTTTGGAGACTTAGTAGTACCTTTTCAAGAATATTGCAAATGTGAAGGGAATCTAGAAATACAGAGAAGAGGGAGGGAAAGAAAAGGAAATAAAAAGAGTTCACACATGTTAAGTACATATGCCTACTCTCTAAGATGGATGTAAGCACTGTGTACTGCCAATATGCTAGAAAATAAATAAAAATGGAAATAGAAAAAAATGAAATGTAACCGAGAAACAAACAATTATTGTTATAATCAAGAGGAATAAATGTGATAGAAAAAAATATTACAAGAGATGAGATCTTTTAACGGAGGAACTTTTGTTTCCTTAGTACTGCTCAAGCTAAGGAATTAACAGTGCCCAACACACACTAGGTGTTCAGCAAAAATCCACCAAGAGAGTAAATAGCTCAGGAATAGCTCAGCACCCCTGCAGGAGGAGCAGGTACCTGCAGGGAGGGTGGCAGAGGTGTGGCAGGGGGCTGATTGAGGTTGATTTCTAGAACCCATGGGAAGGCTTTGTCACTGGCCAAGGCCCACAGGCTACATGAGTTCCATATTTGATGACTTGAAGCCTCTTGTGTCAACAGAAGATCATGATATGAATATAAAGTGCTTAGTACAGAGGACATCTTCAGTAACTATTAGCTAAGTTAGAGTTACAATATTCAATAGTACAGCTTTAGATTGCTACCAGATTTAGAACCTGGATTTTCTATGCTACAAATATGAAAGAGAATTGAATATTGAGAGGAATATATGTGTTTTTCTAAGGCGCATTGCTAAAGAAGTCTTATTTTTAGGATGGATGGTTGGGGTAGTATGTTGAAGACAGAACGCATTTTCTTGGAACACTCAAGAATAATGTGCCACTTCTTTGTAAATTACTTTTAATATTAACTAGAAGCAACCACTTGCTATGAAACAATGAAGGAGAGAAAATGTGTTTTTCTTTACTCACAAGCGTTCAGAAATTCACTTTTCGTTTTTTACTCAGTACTGGGAATTGAACTCATGACATTTGTAATGAGCTATGTTCCTGGCACCTTTTACATTTTTTAAAAAGCTGAAACAGGGTCTTGATAAGTCATTAAGTTGAGATTGATTACAGGTGTGTACTACCTCATCCAGGTTCCATTTTTTTTACAGTGTAAATTATAAACTCACTCAAGAAGTTCTATGGTCTGGTTCTAATCATTTCTTTTTGTTTTAGTAAAGGTTTCAGCTTTACTTTACATCAATTTGATTACCTTCCCTGAAACTGTGCAATTCCCTCCCCTCAATGCTACACTTTCACTGTAGAACCTGAAAGCAGTCATCCTTTGAATGAACCCAGCTTTTCCCCACTGCTGGTCTTCATTTTGAATGCACTTTTAAAAACTTTCAGTTACAAAAATATAATCATTCCTCAATGCCACCCTTTCCATGAGGTCCCTCACTAGAATGTCCAGTATTTTTCTGCTGGGACCCTCACAGCACCCACCAGTTTATCTGGTATTGAGTTGTGTAGCAGGCTTTTCCTAAGAAGTTTTGTGCATCTTGTATATTGTCTAGCTTTTACTCTGGCATGAAATAGTTGCTCAATAAATGGAAATTGTTTAGTTTGTCTTTTCTCCTTAAAAAAAAAGGAGAGGGTGCAAATATATCGCTATTTTTAATTCTTACAGGAATATACCTAGAAAGGAAATAGCTGGGTAGAATGGGACCTCTAATCCTAGTTCTTTGAGGAATCCATTCTGATTTCCACAATGGTTCTCCACAGTCTACACTCTCACCAACAGTGGAGAAGCGTTCCTTTATCCCCACAGACTCACTAGCATTTGTTATTGGTTGATTTCTTGATAACAGCCATTCTTCCTGAGTGAGATGGAATCTCAGTGTTTTAATTTGCATCTCTCAAATGACCAATGATATTGAACATTTTTTCATAAATTTATTTGCAATTTGTATTTCTTCAGCTGAGAAGTGCATGTTCATCTCAGATGCCCATTTTTGGATTGGGTCTTTGAATTTGGGAGGGTCTGACTTTTTCAATTCTTTATATGAAGATAACAATACAAAATGTATTCACTACTGTTATTCTATTATTTTGTTTTGAAAATTTGTTTCATTTTTTCCCATAAAATAAAAAATAAAAATAAATACAGAAGTGCACAAAAAAATGAGGGGAATTTATTTTAGGCCTTCCAGGAAAGATTTTTTTTCATTTTTTCTTCTGTTTCTGTGGTGCTGGAGAGCAAACACAGGAGTTTATACATGGTAGGCAAATGCTTTACATAGAATTACATCCCTAGCCTGTGTGTGTGTGTGTGTGTGTGTGTGTGTGTGTGTGTGTGTGTGTGTGTGTGTTGGGAGCATCCTAGAGATTGACCTCATGGCTTGAACTGAGCTACATCCTCAACTTTTTTTATTCTTAATTTTTCTTATTTTGAGATAGGGTCTCATTAAGTTGCCAAGGTTAGATTCAAACTTTTAATCCTCCTGCCTCATCCTTCAGAGTGCTGGGATGATAGGTATGCACCACCTTTGGCTCAAGGGAAGATTGTTTTGGGTAGAGTTAGCTTTCTTGCTTTCTTGCTTGCTTGCTTTCTTGCTTTCTTGCTTTCTTGCTTGCTTTCTTTCTTTCTTTCTTTCTTTCTTTCTTTCTTTCTTTCTTTCTTTCTTCCTTTCTTCCTTTCTTCCTTTCTTCCTTTCTTCCTTTCCTCTCTTCCTCTCTTTCTTTCTTTTTGCCAAGAAGTATGTGCAAAATAGAAGATAAAGCTGAAGTGGTAGGGCACAAAATGAAAGAACGACAAAAGGAGAAGAGAGGACATGGGCCATTCTCCCTCCTCAGGAAGCAAGGATTGTCAGAAATGGTGAGTGGGAGAGGGAAATGGGATGGTAGGGCTTGCAACCTCTACTCAGGTTAGTATGTCTACTTGCCAAATTTCTTGATGCTTCTTGGGAGAGAAGACACTAGCATAGTGGGATTCAGAGCCACTGGGAACAGAAGTGCAGAAGTGAAATCTCCCAAGGAATGAGCTAGCTGTGGCCACAGCTGTCTTCCTGCGGCTGATCCCCAGCTGCGGATGAAGTGGGGTGGGTGTGCACAGACACAGACGTTGGGACGGGTGGAATTTGTGCTCATTCTTGTGTGTTCCTGATAGATTCTATCACCCACAGAGCACAGATGAGCATGTGAGAAAGTGAGTCACTCACATGGCTAGTCCTGGTCTTGGGGGAGCGTGGGGAGCAGGAAGGGTGGCAGGCTAGTCTGCTCAGACCCCACAGTGTGGATAAGGCTTACTGCTTCACAGAGAAGCTAGAAGTCATTGGATGGGAACTTGCTTACCTTTCTGTTACAAAACCTACAAAACTGTCCTCACCCTACCCTTCTATCCTTCCCACCTTTTCTGTTAGGAGAGCCGCCTCTTTTCCTGAGGCCAGTCTCCCCTCCAGTCTACTCAGGATACTTTATTCCCAGTTTTGTCTTTTTGCTCCCATGGATTCCGTTCTTTCTCCGTTAGTTCTTTGTCACCATAATTTCAGCTTTGTTACATGCCGCTCTCGCCAAAACAAACAAACAAAAAAAGATTCACTTCTCTAACTCTACTTTTCCACTATCATTCAGTCACTATAATGCTTGATTTACAGTCATGCATGAGAAAGAGATGTGTCTGGATTATAAAGGAATCTTAACAAATATTTGTTGAAAAAAATGGAAAATGGAGAGGGGGTAATCATTCACTCTCAATGGAAATCCAGTGCTTTATATTGTTACATATTATATATCCTTCTAGGCACTTCTGTGTATAGTATGGCTAAATGGGAATACTAAGAACAGCAATAAAATAAGCCCACACTCACTGGGAGTTCATATGGCAGCAGGCGCTTTGCTAGACCTCCCCACATGCTCACTATCTGGCGCAACAATCCCATGGGGAGGGGATGCACCCCTGAAGCCACCTTTTCTATTGTAGGAGTTGAAGCGCCGAGGAATCCAAGTCCTTCAGCCACTGCTGCAGACTGCAAATCCAGATATCTGGCCCTGGAGACATCACCACCCACTTTCCAGGGATTCCTGGTATTATCTTTTCTCTCCTTGTAAGTAGTAGCTATTTTTTATCTTTAAAGTAAGGCTTGTAAGAGAGAGGCCATATGATTGAGTGGAAAGAAAAAATGACAACTATCTGAGCACTGGATCTTAATTTCTTACTATGTTGTAGTGAGTTACTAGCTGGTTTTATTTTTTGTGGATCTAATGATCTTGAGTGAGCTTGTGATGGTTAATCTTGCTTATCATCTTGATTACATTGAGAAATGCCTAAAAAATTAGTAAAGCATACTTCTGGGTGTATCTGTGAGGGTGTTTCTAGAGATGACTGGAATATGGAAGAGCAAACTGAAGAAAGACCCTCGCTGAATGAGGTTGGTGACAACTAATAGGCTGCAGGTTCAGATGAAACAAAAGGTAGAGAAAGAAGAAGCCAACCAGCACATTCATCCCTCCCCCAACTTCCCTTCCTCCCTGGCTGCTGTGAGTGAGCAGCTTTCTTGTGCCATGCCTACTGCCATGATGTTTCTGCCTTGTTACAGCTAAGTGACCATGAACTGAAATCTCTGGAACCGTGAGCCAAAATAAACCTTTCCTCCTTCATGTTGTTTTTTTCAGGTGTTTTGTCACAGTAATGGAAATACAGCCTTCATTGAAGAGTTTTATCAAGTATGTAAGGTCCTGTTTCAATGTAAAAACTCTGATTTCATGCTCATTGAATAAATTGCTTCTTCACATGGTGAGACATCATTACAAAGTAGCATATTTAACTTTTGATAACCACCCGACTTCACAATTGCCAACTGTTTTTTTCAAGGTGGCTTTTTAAATGAGGTTTGTTGGTTGCAACTTTATTTTCTGCTTTGATATTATTTTAAGGAAAACTGTATTTCTGGAGGACATTGAACTTTTTAAAAATAAAGTCTCATTTTTTCTAATTATAAAAGAAATACATGTGAATGGTCAAAAAAGATGGATCTCAAAGAAATGAGTCATGTTACAATTTTGGTGTATTTTTATTTTATTTTATTTATTTATTTATTTATTTTGCAGCACTGGGGATTGAACTCACAACCTTGCTCTTGCCAGGCAGGCACTTACGCCGCTGAGCTAGATCCCCGGCCTTACATTAGTTTGTATTTTTATAAACATACTGAGATCTTATTTATAGATATAGAATTTTGTATTTTGCTTCTTTTTATTTAATATATTATAAACATTTTGATGAACTGTTTCTTCCAGTGATGCACAGTTTGCATGACAGGAAATAACTAACTCTCCCTTGAGAAAAATTAAAGCGACTGGTGGCAGACACAAATCTGACTTCAATTTGTCACAATAGTGATTCCATTTCCTTTTTCATTTGGGACAGCTCACGTATTCTCAGTTGTCACCACCACACCCTTTTCTTTCTTATTAAAGAACATAATGTTGGGCAATGAAATCTGTCATTTGGCCCTTTCTGCCGGGGCAGCAGGAACATTGAGAAATCTAGTGAAATTGTAGGAAAAATCTAATATTTTAGATGTTTAAGTTAGAGAAATATTTGTTCAAAGATATTAAAGTAGTTTAACATCAAAAAGGAAATAGTCTGAATGTACTATAAGATAATTATATGAAAACATTAAAAGGATTGTCATACATGTTTTATGTACTATACCCATATGTTTTATAGGTAACAGCCTACATATATGCATTGCCTTTTTGCATTAAATTCATATATAAAATAGAATTACATTCCACTGTCATTAAAAGTTTATGCTCTGAAATTATATTTTGGGAGTTTGTATTCTAGGTTAGAAGGTGGTGACCTTCAGTGAGTTATATTTCTCCTCTGTGGATCTCAGTTTCCTCATTTTAAATGGTTGTGTCTACTTTGTAGGGGTTTATGGGGATTAAATGAGTCAATTTGTGCAAAGCAATTAAGGTGGTATATAGCACCTAATGGCTCCATATTTGCTATTATTATTACTATTTGTTAGAGTACGTGTATGGTATAATTGACGTGTATCAGTGGTTCCTCTGTACTTAGGGAAAGTACAGAGCTGGGTCTGTGGCATTGAATGGCCTCAGGATATTTCACAAATACTGGAGTGCACCACAGGTTCAGGTTCTGTGAGTCTGCAATTACAATGTGATGATGCCTTCGTGGAGATGGGGTGGGAGAGCAGAGACCATAATCAGACCTTTGGGAGAAGGTTTTGCTGAGCTCAAGATGTCAGGGCCAGGGCTCAAGGGTGAATAGATGCTACCTAGGAGAAGAGGTGGCTGGGAACAGGTATACTAAACAGGTAAAGAAGAAACATACAAAGTTCAATTACATTCATTACAGGCCTGTTAGAAGAAAGATGAACTGCTAGATGTATTTATCTCATATACTTCTCAGCACAACCTGTTAAGAGTGGTATTGAAATCTCTTTTCAATTATGTAGACACATTAAGTAGTTTCGCATTTTTTCTGAACTCACAACAGAAGTGGATTTGAACCCAGGTTAGATTTCAAAGCTCGTAGTATTGCTGTCTGTTTTCTCTATCCACAGTGGTTTAGTGCATGCAGGGGGCTGCAAGAGCTCAGTGTGCTCACAGTAGTGGATGGCACAACCATGCTAGAAGAGGTGGGGAGGCAGCCTTTGGTTGCGTTTCCAAGGGCCTCTTTGTTGATTCTCATGTTCACAGCAATTCTCCTGCACTTTGAGGCCTTCTAGAGACCCATAGTCTGAGAGGGCTCTGCCTAAGAGGAATGCATACCCAGCCTAGTGCATGCTGTGCCTGGGATTAAGCAGCTCCCATCCTAATGCTATTGTGGTGGCTGTTGTTAGGCTCATGTCATTGGCCACCTTCCTCTTGGGACTTTTCTCTGTAATTACTGCCCTCCCTCCCAAGGTTCCCAGGTGCCCCAAGGCAATTTGGTTTGCTAGTTACAAAGAAAACAAGATCTTGTTGATGGTATATGTTAACCCTCAGTTTGGAGACACACAAACGATATTAAGGAAAGGGATATTCTCTGTTTTTTCTTATGTTTAGAAGAATGGAGGCCATGGTGAATGAGAACTCTGAAACTTTGAGGAAATAACCCCTCATTTTGTTTATTGATGAAGTCAGGAGAGAAAAACTCTGTGTATTCTGGGTAGGAGGTTGAATTTAATTTTATTGAACAAACAAGCCATTCTGGCTCAGTGACTCATAGGGTAACTTCAGTCAGAAGAAACCTAATTTTACTCCTGCTCTCCTCTATATTTTATTGTCTCCAGAAATCCAGAGAGGCTAGTGTACCAGAAATAAACAGGCTTAGGTTTTCTCAGTGAAGTGCTGTAGTAGAAAATTGCTATTTCTCTGTGCTATGTACAGGTGAGTTAGGTCTGACACAGCCACTCGGGTACTAAATGACATTCTTGATGGGAGGATGGTGAAGTGGTAACCCTACTGCCTAGAGAGTTTCTTACATGAAAATCAGTTGCTGGTGAAGCTTACTTCTTTGCAGGCTTTTATCATTGAAAGTTTCGTAGTTCTTTTCTAAATCAAGTTGATCATAAAGCAAAAAGACAAGGGCTCTTGAACAAATTCGTTGTTGACTTTGAGATACCTGTTGTGACCATATGGCTCATCGTATGACCGTGATTCCCAACTAGTTGGTTCTATTCCTTTCCACCAGTTCTTATCAACTTGAAAGGAATTACATAGATATTTTCTTGTTCACTGTATCTAGTAGGGCACAGCCCCTGCTGTCCGAGGCAGAAGCTACCCATTTTGAGATCTTAGTCCTGTGGCTGTTGGTGTGGCTTGGGGGACCCTCGCCCCATCCTTCTTGGCATAAAATGGATCTCTGTAGGTTGCAAGAATGAATGATAACTGAGAGGAGATATTGGGCCCCTGATTCAATTTTCTGCTTTTCATCACTCAGATGAAAAGCAAATTCACTTGTCAGCATGGTGGTGCATGCCTGTAATCTCAGCACTTGTGAGGCAGAGGAGGAGGACAGCCACGAGTTTGAGGCCAGTCTGGACTACATAGTGCGCCCTTCTCTCAAAACAGCAACAAAAAAGTAAATCCACTACATGATGTCAGCCAGGTTAGCAGAAGGCAAGGGCTGTTTTTACTTCTTACTTTAGAAGGCAAAAACTCTTTTTTAAAAATATGGTTTTACTTTGATGGTCAAGTTTTTTTTTTTTTTTTTTTTACAATTATTGGCAACTCTTTCTACTTTTGTATCAAAGCGTATTTTAGCATGGAACTAAAAGTTGGCCTTGGCATGCAGCTCTCCTTTACTTCACTGTAATCCACAGGCTGCTTTCCTTGATGTCCCAAGACACCAAAACAGAGTTAATTATTCCCTTCTCTAACCCCTCTGAGTCACATACAACATATGTATTTCTTATACTACACATACTCTTATTATACATGCACATATTATTAAAGGTATTACATTATAGTGAGTCTTTCTTATTTTGCTAATGGCTCTGTAAATTCCCCCAGAGCAGTGTTATGATGAAAGTGTCCTTTGTCTTTGCCTCTCCGGCCTGTGGCATACCGCCTATCTTAGGGGCCCCATTGATGTTCATTGATGGAATGAGTAGTGATGGGGAATGCGTGAAGCATTTAGGACACTTCAACTCTTCCTTCTGCAATGAAGTGGCATTTGGTGGCTAACCATCCCACTGGCCTGGCACTTCCGCAGCTGAAGTGCTAGGGGACTGGCAGCCAGAAGCCCTTAGTGCACACCGTGGAACACTACGCAGCTGAGCCAGAGAGCACCACAAACACAACCAGGGCTTTGCCTTTCTTCTACAGGAAGGTAAATATTGAACTTTGAAATTGTGGGGTGTTACCTTGGCACTCACGAGGTGAGAGGTCTGAAGGAATCCCAGTGGATGCCTCCCTTCTCCACTTGGGGAGCACGAGGTTTGAGCTGGGGCAGATGGCTTCCTTTCAGAAAGACTGCTTTCGGATTGCCCTGGACATTTCCCTCAGGTCTTTTACATTTTGTGTGGTTCTTACTGGTGCTGCCACAGGCTATCTTTAAGAAGATCACTGAGAAGCTGTCGCCATCTGCTAGGAATTCTCTTTGAGACAAGGGACTTTGTAGGTAAATTGCCCCTCTATGTATAAAAGGGGGCTATTGCTTAGAGCCAGATAGATTTTAACACCCTGGGTGGCTTTTGGTAGCCAGACCTTCTGAGAATGTGTTTCATGTGTCAAAGAAAAATGGTTATAGGGTGTAAATGTTTTAGATTATAGATTTTTAAAAAGGCATTTGAGTATTTGGGTTATTTCTTCATAAAAAATAAAAATGTATATGTGTGTTCTACTTTGGAAATAGTAAGCAAAGGAAAATATTTTTATAGTTCTATTAAAATGATCTCATTCTTGAGCAGCTGAAAT
Source organism: Cuniculus paca (assembly GCA_004365215.1). NCBI lineage: Eukaryota > Metazoa > Chordata > Mammalia > Rodentia > Cuniculidae > Cuniculus > Cuniculus paca. The sequence goes on along the minus strand of RJWT010006564.1, from coordinate 2,473 downwards.
AGCCCCACCTGGAGAGGCAAGTCTAGAGGAATAGGGTTTAAAGATCAAGATTAACAAATTAACAGGTAGAAAAAGCCAAATAGCCAGTTAACCTACTACTGCAAACCCAGGGGCTGGGTTGGAGTTCCAGGCTCTCTGTGCCAGCTGAAGTTTGCGCCCTGAAGTTTCCAGCTGAAGTGCTGTCTTCCCTAACACTCTTCAGTCCCTGGGAATGTTTTCTTCATATGTCACTTCCTCTGTTGAGCGGGCGTGGAAATCACATTGTGTTGTTCGGAGATGGTTGCCAGGGGAACATCTCAACCTACTCATTATCTACTCAGGCTACTGATTATATTAAGTCGGGAGACAGAGCTGTGCAGAGGGGCAGGAGCTGCCTGCTCTCAGAGGATTGTAAGTGCTCCTCACCTGTGTCCCTTTCCGTGCATATTCTTCTCCACAATTTCTCTCCTGTTACCCCTCAACAGAGTTAGTAAATGAAATACATCCCAAGGAAGTCGGCCTTGGGATAATAGTGCTGTTATGTTTTCATTTCTTCTAGTCATCAGTTGTGTTTTAGCACCTTTTCTGGAATAAAAATAATTGCACCCTTTTCTCTCACTCTTCTGTGCCTCCATGCTTGGGTGTAAAGGTAACTCTGTTCGTTAAAGATCTGTGTATCCTGTGTCCCACATAATGGTATTAGAACCATGGTTCCCTACTACATTTCCAGAGGAACTCCTAGAAACTAATATAGAGGCTGCTTTTCTAAATTGTGTGACACAGAAACAAGAAATAAAACTGGTTTTTAACAAGTAGGTTTGGCTCATGTCTTTCTATTTACCTGGATGATCTCTTGTGATGATCTCTTCTAATGTTTATTCCTGGGGTGCATATGCTTATTTTTTTTTTTAAATTGAAGAATAAAATTATACATATTTGGGAGGACTTCTGGGAAGATGGCAGAGAGTAAGCAGCAGAGTAAACAGTCTCTCTGAGAGACACAGTCCAGATGCTGGAATATAGCATCATGAAGAAGACAAGAAGAAAGGAAGTGGGTCCTCTGGACCCAGGAAGAATTTAAAATGTGAATTGAAGCCCATAGAGAGAGCAAAAAGAAAAACTTAAACGAAGAAGAAGGTGGTAGCTGGCAGTGCCTTAGCCTGGAGCCAGACTCATGGTGTGAGAAGAGCTGTTGGAACCTGGGGACACATGGTCATAGTAATGGTGGCTGCTGGTGACCCTAGAGGCCTCTGCAAAGAGATGCAGCAGTGGAAGACAGCAGCAGATGCAGAAGACTGCACTGGCTGGTGGTGAGTATACAGGACTCAGTCCTTCCGAGGGAGAGAGTGATTGGCTGGGAGCCATTTTGGAGTTGGGCAGGATAAGCCCAGAACCAAAACTGCTGCCAGCTTCTTCCAGCAGCTTCTAGTTGGGTGTAGACCTGTGGAAATTGCTTGGACTGAGTCCTGCCCCCATGTGCATTCCAGAAGCCATTGCATAGGTTCCCTGCCAGCTTAGGTCCTTAGGCCCTGGCCAGCTCCACCCCTACACACACTCCAAGGGTCATTGTGGGCTGGTACCCAGCTCAGTCCAGAAGCATGGGTGGCCTTGCCCCTGCACACACTCCACCAGCTATAGGGGAGCCAGCCCAGGCTGGATAAAATTGACAGACAGCCTTGACCCACACAGCAAAGGACCACCATCAGATACCTGTAGCTAGCACTAGCTAGAAAAACCAAACAGTCTCAGTTCAGCAAAATTGTAGCCAATGCAGGAAGTGTCTGGAAGAACCCAAGAATATGTCAAGATGAAGAAGGAAAATGCAATCTCTGGCATCCAACCCAAGCAGTACAAGTCCAGGAGGGGTAAACATGGAAGAGATTGGGAGTCACACACCTGAAATGTCTGAAGTGATGTCAACTGAAGTAAAGAAACAACTTCATGAGGCTATAAAAGAAATCAGAACAGAAATACTATCTCAGGTAAAAGAAGAAATGAAAAACATAATAAAAGAATTGCTAAGCACCTCTAAAAAAGACACAGATTAAAAAAAACAGAGGAGCATAGGAAAATGAGGGAAACCATGAATGAACAATATAAGAGAGATTTAGAATGCATAAAACACATTCAAAGAGATATCCAGGAAATGAAAAACTCCACTGAAAGCTGACAAAACCATTTGAAAGAAACTGAAGATAGACTTTCAAACCTTGAAGACAGGTTTGCAGCTTGTGATCGTGAAAGGAAAGATCTCTTAAAAATAACAAGGAACCGCTGGGGATCTAGCTCAGTGGCTTAAGCACCTGCCTGGCAAGCACAAGGTCATGAGTTCAATCCCTGGTGCTGCCAAAAAAAAAAATACAAAACAAGGAACCAGGAAGTAACAATTCAATGACTGCAAGACAAAGCAAAGAAGCATAACTTAAGAATTAAAGATGTGAATGAAAAAGCAGGGGTCAAGACAAATGACATCAGGAGTCTATTTACAGAAATA